>WSTJ01000139.1:0-39552 GCA_019623705.1 Ceratobasidium sp. 428
CGATGTCGCCCAGACACTCGAGAAACATATGTAAATTTCGTAGTGCAATACATGTATGTAGTCGTTACTCGATTTGGCGGCCGCGCGGATATGGTGGCTGTGTTATCCGCGCGGAATCCGGATGCGCTTATCATCTGCGGATTCATCCACGCGGCTATCCGGATTATCCTTTTCAATCCCTAGATAACGTCAGTTATCGTTGATCTCGTCCGACCATCATCTTGTCGCTCAGAATACCCCTTCCACTCGCAGTAAATTTGAGGGATTGGAGACTGGCTTGTGGATCGCGTTCAATCGCCAACTCCGCCGACTTGCGAACCTGACAAGGTATCAGACAGCTAGCTGCCATCGCTGTATCTTGGCTCGGAGTTCTCAGATCTAGGCGAGCAGAACTGTTTGCTCGAGCGCACGGCTGTTAGACGCCAATAAAAGCGTCGCGTCGGGATGGTATCCTTGATCGGCAGCTGGGAGTTTGACCACATAGCTATTGCGGCAACGTTCTCACCCGACGTCACTCGGGTTGCAGTCACGAGCCGCGGGCGCGTCCTGATATATGACATATACACCGGGCAGAGGCTGGTTGATGAGATAGGAGGACACGATTTTATCGAAGTAATGAGTGTAGCGTTTTCGCCCGACGGACGCACGGTTGCTGCTGGCTATGATGACACTAGGATACGCCTCTGGGATCTGGAAACTGGAAAGAAACTGGTTGAGCCGCTCTGGGGTCACTCTCTTACTGTTGGGTGTCTAGCATTCTCGCTCGATGGTCGTTTTCTTGTGTCCGGGTCTGAAGACGGTGCCTTGTGTATATGGAACGCACGCACTGGGGAGATGGTCAGAGAGCCTGTCCGACCAGCCTTATGGCCATGGTCTCTGTGCTTTATACCCGGCAACAGACTGGCTATTGGCTGGGCCGATGAGTGGACTCTCACGGTATATGACATGATGAGCGTTACACCGCTCTATAAATGTATTGGACACAACAGGGGAGTCCATTCAGTATCGATTTCGCCTGATGGTCGTCTCCTTGCTTCTGGGTCCGACGATTATACGATCCGCTTCTGGAATCCGGCCTCTGGTACGCCAATCGGCGAGTCTCTGAAAGGCCATCTCGGGCCGGTCAAGTCGATACGATTCTCTTCCGATAGCAGATATCTTGCCTCTGGCTCCAGGGACTGTTCGATACGGATATGGGATACAGTGACTCGGGCGCCATATGGCGAGCCACTACTTGGTCATCGTGACACGGTGCTGGATGTTGCATTCACGTCAGATGGGAAACGACTTGTATCTACAAGCTCGGAGGGGGCTGTCAAGATCTGGGACGTGCACAGCCTGCAGATTGGAACAGAGACAGCGCAGATACATGAAACTGAACTGGCAAGTACAAACGTATACGTATCTCTACCTTGCACAGCCGTTTTGCTATCTCTTACCTGTCGTTTATAGTCTCCTGAGCAAGCTATTTTGCTCACTGGTGCTCAAGAGAGTGCAGACATGACGGACGAGCTTGGAATCTTACCAGAACCTGAGGCTGAAATCACCAGTGCAACGGTATACTATTGTTCTCCAGAAGTATCTGGTGATGTGCTAATCGTATTTCTCCGGTGTAGACTCTTGAGGAGATCGTGTCAATTCTTAGTCTCCGGGGCTGCGCAGACATGACCTACCGGCTTGACTTGGCGACCTGTAGCGAGATTCCAATCTCGTCTGGCGGCTTCGGCGATATCTTCCGAGCCAGGCTGAGCGACGGGACTCAAGTCGCGATCAAAACAATCAGACTACGTTCCGGCTCGCAGGATCAGAAGATACTCAAGGTCAGTCGTCGCACACTGTCATCACCAGCTCAAGTATTCACGAGAGCACAGCATGCTGCTCGCGAGATATATGCCTGGTCGAAGTGTAAGCACCCCAACGTGCAGCCGCTGCTCGGACTGGCGATGTTTCGAGGTCTTATCGGAATGATTGCGCGATGGGAGTCGAACGGCAATCTATCCCACTATCTTGAGCAACGCGCGGATGTGGACCGGTGTGCCTTGGTGTGTTCGGATAGTGTTGGAAGTCCATACCGCTAACTGACTGTGCCTCGCCTACCAGAGTACCCAGATCGCAGAGGGCCTGTCATACCTACACGCATCTGGAGTGGTTAGTCGAACCGCGATTGTCTGCTGACGCTCCAGTTGCTGACCACACTAACCCATCTGGTCATAGGTTCACGGTGACCTCAAAGGCGTAAGATAACATATGCCGAACCACCAACTGCCATTTTGACAGATTCCGTTCAGGGAAACGTCCTCATCTCGCAAGACGGCGTTGCACAGCTTGCCGACTTCGGCAACGCCAAGCTGCAAGAGTACTCACTCAAGTTCACCGACACGTCCACCAAGGAAGCCTTGTCATCGCGTTGGGCGGTAGGTCCATCGGAAACACTCCCCATATCATGCTGAATGCAGTATCTGAACGTGTCATCTGCCATAGGCACCCGAGCTGTTCGAAGGCAATCGATGTAGCTATGCGACGGACGTGTATGCGCTCGGTATGGTGCGTTTGAGCATGCATGCATTGTTCTACGTTAATGGACCACTTATGATAGACCATTCTGGTATGCGCGCTTGAGATCTTTGCTTCTTGATAAAACTGGGTTCTTACCTGTACTTCAGGAAACAATCACGGGTGATCTTCCCTGGACAGATAAAAGCGAACGTGCTATCATGTTCGCCATCACGATCAAAAGAGCGTGTCCCGAGCGTCCCGAGGAGTATATACCGTCAAACTCAGCACACGGAGATACGCTGTGGACTCTGCTGAGATCGTGCTGGGAGTTCGAGCCAGAGGATCGTCCTAGCGCAGCCAACGTAGCACAAGCAGTAAGCGAAGATCTATGTTACCAAGAGAAAACCGCAAAGCTCACTATCTTGTAGATGAGAGGGATCACACAAAGCGGGCTGAAGCTCAGATCAACTTAAAAGGCTGCTTGAGTGAAGCCCACTAACGGCGGAAGGAGAATGTGCATCAAGACTTGTACCACTCATAGGCAATCGTAAGGGGAAATCGCCAAGGGCTCTCTTTCATCACCTGTGTCCCGTCTTTCTCTCTAAATCGAACTGCATTTGTAGCAACTTTTTACGTATGAGATATACACATTTGGCTTTGTAGATGACGCCAATCGTTTACCAAATATGTGAAAAGCCAACTTACCAATCAACGCGACGGACATAGTGCCTAATCTCCCAATCCAGGCTCTTGCAGCTGATGGGGTTGAGTAAGCAACTGCCATAAATGCTCGGAACTGTGGTCACAGCACGCAACCCGAATCTAGACCAAGTGAACAAGAAAATTAACAACAATGTGAGATGTAATAACTCACTGGAACCGGAACCGCCTACAGACCTTCGGAAATTTCTAGTTTTCTTTTGTGATGCCTGACCCGGCGCCTCATAGGCGAACGCAATAATTAGGGCGGATGCCAGATTGTACTAGCAGCGTATGATCGACTGTTGCAGTGGCCATCCAGATAGCCCTGCGATGCAATCTTCGTTGTCGATTTCAAGATGTTGCGGACCTCTCGAGCGGCGATATTGAAACTCGCGTAGGACCAAGCGAATCATCTAAACGAATAAAGCAGACAGCTAAGCGGCGAGCGGAATGAGAAACGAATAGGCCTACCAAACAGACCAACTCCATCTTTGTCTCTGAGCTGAATCCCTAAGAGCTGCACACAACCTCAAGCCAACGTCCTGGTCCGAATACTGACACATTCCACGTTCCAGGCTTCCGCGTTTTCGCTCACCCACGTTGCACATGTGATAAATAGGGTTGGCAAAAAGACAGGGTGTCTCTCCTGACCGAGATGAAAAGCTCAAACCGTCCACCTAGTCGTTTTGAAGCTTGAAATCGCTCACCTTATACAAGTAGAACGGGATCTGTAGGAGGACGTCAAGTCGAAATGCGCCATAGGCGAGCAGCAATGCCCCAGGCGTGGGCGGCGAGTGACGCAGGGGTTTTTTAGGATAGTCTCGTCGGCGGGACACAATGATACTCGGAAAAGACCAGGTCATACGGTCACATCGTTCCTTCATGGTTCCGAGGTGCGTAAGTTTAGCGAGAGCGTATGGGGGGGTGAACGGTAGCACCTCTGCTTGATTCTGGTGGGCGGGATTCAGCACGTTGGACTTCAATATGGAAGGGACAGGGCTTACGGTTCACGCTCCCGGTCAAGAGCTGGAGCCGTACTCAAACGTACCAAGCAATTCCAAACACAACCGGAACAGACTAGAAAGCTGAAGATAAAACGTAACCGAGCAGCATAAGTGGGCGTTGCCAGACAAAAGATTAAGGCGTGACCCGCCGAGGAACAATCTCGTCTCATGATTGCGCAGCCAAGGTGAGCAGCGCGGCGACTAGGAGAAGAACAGGCAACACGCCAGGTGAGAGGCATCATTTTGAGTTTTCGAGTGCGCACGGTGAAAGGTGAGGAGTACTACGAGACACGGTCTAGACGCTTGTATCAACCGTGGGCGCCACATCGCCATACAGGCCGATATGATATTCACTAGTGATGAATCACTGATCATAGTAAGAGTGAGCAAACTAGTGCAAGTAGAAGATGACGAGGATATTTCGAATAGCAGCGGCATAAATCCGATGGTGTTATCACCTGAAGCACACCTTGCATGTAATGGGGCCGACGAGCATATCATGGTGGAGTTGAGGGTGGCGGTAAACAATGGTCCCGCGATCACGTGCCGATGGTGGCGTGGTGATAGGCAGGACCAGGCTCAACAGCCATAAGTAGCTTTTGGGCGTGCCACGGTGAAATGAAGCAGTATTCGAGGGTTTCTGGAAGACTGATAGGTATAATACGGACGATTTCTGATCCAGCCTGCGCATAGTTACACCCTCGCCAACGAGGTAAAGACGCCAGCACAGTGGGGAGAAGTTCGGACTGACTCAATTCTGATCAAATAGATAGATGATTTCCTCCTGCTAAGCGGAATTAGTACAACAAATCGGCCATGTCCTTGTACCGCTGTTTCCCCTGCTTGCCAATTTCATTGAGCGGAGCGGAAGTCTAGCTCTGTATGCGTTGGTTTAGCAGAGCGCGCCACAGCTTTTCCGGACTTTCACAGTCGCGTCTGCTCATTCGGTCCTTTGATAATCTGACTGTTCAGAACCATACATCAAAGGGGTCATGGATCGCAATGGTCTGCAAACTGCGAATGTGAACTTACTCGTTGGGGGCGCATATACTTATCTGAGCTTGAAATTCGAAATCAGGTCCTCTCCCCTTGATACCACTTGACTTCGTTAGGGATAGGTTAGACAGATAGGACCACACGAGCCTGTACTGTGACATACTGCGGACGCACAGAGCTTCCCAGTGCACTATCCGAAATGTGAGACAGGTTTACATACGAGATTGTTGTTCAGTCCTTTTATCTGACTAGCCATGACCGTAATGTTCAGCTTGTTGTATCTCACAAGGGATCCAGGTAACGAATATAGCAATTCTTTAAAACCCCAAAATGAATTAATGCGAAAATAGCTTGATTGAACGAACTGTATGACGAGCCAACGGAAGCAATCCGAGAAGCGTCTATACTACTGAGGTAAAACTGGGCTCATAGGCTCTAGTCCGGCGCAACGTCGGCGAAAGGCTATGGGCTCAACAATCTGCAGCCAACCTTCCAACATGCACCACAGTTCCCGAACCTCCCTCTCATTGTGCTTGGACACACTTCACCCGCATTTTCTATCGGTAGAGGAATCAGTGTTTGAGTCTAGGAGCTTGTCTTATTTATTTGATCAACCGTTCGACGTATGCTGTTGGGACAATTCAAGGTCAGATGCTGGATGAGAAAACTGGAGCGCACCAGGTTTACGGGTTACGCCATGATTTAGGACCTATAAGCGGTGTACATCTGGCGCCTCCCAGTCACGACCGTCAGCAAGTTCAAGGATCTGAGTTAGATTCGAGACTACGCAATGATGACAAAATGTCCCGACTGGATAAATGGACCACCAGCAGACTAGGAAGGTAGATATCTGGGTTCGGAATGCGTGTTGGGAAAAGGGCAGGCTTAATGGTAGGGCGGATACCAATATCTCCAAGGAAAACGAGCGATCGCCGAGATATGGTCCAGGTTTGGAGACTCACCAGGTCCTCTCGACTTCTGTCGGTTAAGTAAACGTGAGTCTCACGGATCATAGCCTGGTCTCGAACACCAGACCACTTGCACTGTTGAGATGTATACGATCCGAGCAACGAAGGTGTACTAGAGGGACAAACGAGCGATGGGAACGGGTAACGGAATTGTGGATAGTGGTGGTGCTAAAACCATGTCAGCCGAGAACTCTCGGTTCATATCTCGGCGAATAAACTCGCCACAAATGATGGTAAAGACTTGGCAAGTGCCGCAAACGGGTTCCGGCGTACTGAGGGTGGAGTGTATATGGACTGATCCCAATGGCGAGACGTACTGATCGACCGCCAGGACCTGGTCGCCTTCTAAGGGTTAGCGGTTGGATCAGGGGGGACGAGAGATTCGGCGTCTGGCAATAGAGATGTTCTCAGAATCATAGCAGGATGTAAGTCAAGTCGGGAGCGCCCCGGTGCGTGGACCAACTGGGAGCAAACCATGGAACTGGAAAAAAGTGGTCGAGCGTAGAATGAGAAGGAGCATAACCGGGTATCAGGTCGAGGCGCGGCGTACCTGGAGTTCATCCGATCTCGTGATTGCGTCATTGGATAGGATACACGACAACGAGGAAGACAACGAGAGCGGGCGAGACGCTATATTTGCGTTCCTCGTCTAGCGTGAACTTTGCACAATGGAGAGCGACAGATGCGATGGGGCAGGATTTGTGGTCTATTCCACCAGTCAGCACACCGCGCGCAGCTCATTAGGACAACTGGACTCACAGTGCGAGAGGGATTGAGCCAGGCGACGAGGAGCGTTGGGCGGTCAATGGCAACCACCATGTCGCGAGCATCTACGGTGAGAGTCCAGTATACCCTACATCGAGAGTCCCTCGTCGATTTTTTTCGTCGCTCGACGCTGTTCGTAGAACTGATTACACGCAAGATAGGAAGCGGAGTCCGGAAGCGACGGCGGTGATTCTCCCGCCACTGGTCCTGCGATCACGTGAGATGGGTGGCGTAGTCATGTGTAGGACCAGTTCTGCCAAACATCGTCCGTTTCTAGATGTTGTGCTAAAACAGGACGGTGGCTAACGATGTTGTAGCAATAGCGCATATGCAGAGGTGTCGTTTGCCAGTGTGAAAATGCGCGAGCCCAGGCAATATTTCGAAGACATGCGAGCTTCAAACCCCAGCCAAGGAGTCAAGTGCTTCGGCCATTGTATATAAAGAGATTTCCGACGCAGAGCCCATATGTGACGATGTAATGCGGTACAAGAAATATTAATAGGTCTATAACCATCGTGAAAACTGAAGACATGAGTCATGCAACCATTAGGTCCCGTCCTCAGTCATGTTCAATAAACCTAACTAGCTAAAATCATGACTCTACGAACCTCTTACAGTTCGTCGCATCTGCAAACTCGAGGTGAGGCTCTTTGGGCTCTTCAGAGCCCATAGAGCCCATAGAGCCATCCTCTTGTGTCAAAGAGCCGGGCTCTATGGGCTCTATTGCTAGCTCAGGGCACAGCAACGGGGCACATCAAAATGTAGAATACAGATGCTATATACAGTATATCTTTGTCTTGATATAGCGTGTCTACTAGAGACTGGCATGGATGGGTTTGTATGAGATTCGGGTGAAAACTGCAGGTTTTAGGTCAGCTGAGTAAGCTATACGCGGGCCATCCGACGCTTAGCATTTAGTCATGGATTGAGGCACGAATTCAACTGAAAATTTATGTCATACTCACGACTAATCCATGTAATTCACACCAATATAATCTAAACAAGTTATTTTTCTTTTACAGGCTCGAGTACCGCCACAACATCGTCAATGTCGTGTATCAGTGGCGTACCATACCAAGAACGTAAAGCCATCTTTGCGCAAAAGCTCTCAGGCGACATATTGTGCTGCAAGTGTCCAATCGTCAGATGGCCACACGAAAATGCGCGCTCTGCGTCAACTGACGAGGCTGAGGAAAGAAAGAACGTCGACAGGTAATTCGGCGGTAGTCAAAGTGCGTTCACTTACCTGGCGCCGTAAGATAGCTAATCGCCAATTCTGCGAGGCGTGGACGACATCCTGAGACCATCTGAGACTGCCAATACGCCAACGGTCCAGACTCTTTGTATACTTTAGGAGACGGCGGCTCAGTAGCTAGATATTTTTCAATACTGTCGAGCGTGTCGTTATTGCCTGCGTTGTCCATACAGATAGTCAAAAGCTAAACAGTCAATCGAGTTAGTGTCATCTAACTGCAACAAGTTCTACAAGCTCACTTTGTCTTTCAGACAGTATCGCTGAATACACTTCGCAGTCTTCTGCGCAAGGTATTCGCCTGTGTGCTTCTTCTCGAGACTGAAGTGGCGGAATCAATAAGCATGCATATATGCGCTCATATAATACACTTAACGTATCATTTCCAGCATAGCTCGCCATATCTGACCTTCGTGATACCAATGAACCACTAGCCCCAAATATGCTGTCGCAGTCGGTAAAGTCCAGCCGTCAATCGCAAAGTGGATTGTTTTGATATCCTTTTAATTATGGTTATATTCGCTTGCTTTAGTGTCACACAAGTCATTACCACTCACGTTAAAGTACGAGCGAACTTTCTCGGTCTGCCTCGCATATACAAACTGTGTTGTACGAGACACAGTGGTGATGTCTGGCATCTTAGTACATGGGTGGAGAAGTTGAACATGGTGCCGAACGAGGTCGTGAAGAACTCGAGCATACGGAAGATATTTATATGCACACATCATAGCAATAATTGCCATGTGCATTGCGTAAGAAAACGGCGAGGGTGCTGGTTGGTTGTGAAGACAGTTTATAGGTAGCCCATTTCGGCGCTGGCAGGCTTCAGACGATGTCTTCAATTTGCCTGTACCTTGGCGGGTTCCAGAGCGCCGACGATATTGGACTGGGTGCCGAGCTGGGTCGGTCTTGCAGGTAAATGCAAACTCCGTGTAGTCCAAAGTCTCGCTAATGGTGCCATCGTTGGCTTCATTTGAGCGCATATGCCGAACAAGAGAGACTTCGTAGTGATCGTATACGTCGGGGTGACTACAGGCTTTGTGCTCGAGCATCTGATATAGGTTTGTGAGACTTGGGTCAATAGAGAGCTTGCGATCGAATCCCTATTCCTTTGTTTGGGTTGCGGTTCACGTGATTTTTCCTTTTTCGATTTCTTTTTTCTACGACCACAATTATGGCCCAAACCTGTTGTCAAACTTTGCAGAGGGCCTCTCCCGACCATCAAGTGTGCCTACAGCACTCAACCTACGCCTCGCGACGAGTCCTCGACTGCCAACGCTGAGGACGGCGATCATGTTAGCGACACCCCTAACCCCAGAACCCCCAAACTTCCCCAAACTACGCCTTTTGAGCTCAGCGAATTCAGAAATATTCGATATTGGGGCCTTCGACTTGTGTTTAGGTCGACAACTCTCGAAAATACGGTGATTGTGTGAGTAAAAAAAAAGAAATCAAAAAAGGAAAAGTCACGTGAACCGCAACCCAAACAAAGGAATAGGGATTCGATCGCAAGCTCTCTAATAGGCAATTGTACAACGAATCACATACCACAGATATCTTTATCCGACAGATACTGGATCCGAGCGTTGGATAGAGTATGAATGAGTCAGATCCTTGTCTCGAGCTCGACGTCGCCGCACGAAATGAGGGGGCGCAGCCGGAGGGGGTTGACCAACTGGAAAATAGGGAGGAGGACGAGCATTATCATTAGGAGTAGTCGACATAGTGGAAGAACAGGCAGTGCGTGGTTGATGAGCGAGCTTGTAAAAAGCTGAGTTCTAGCTTTGTGTTTCGAGAAATTTGCTCTTAAACACCTTTTATACGGGTCGGTAGCGCTGGGAAGGATGATACCAGCGTGCACACATTCTCAGCCAGTCCTCCCGACTGCTATGGTTACGATAAAAATTCAGCATTTCGTGAATCTTTTTCAGCCGTCTGTTCTTGTATTTTATAGATATAGAAAGCTCGTCGCCATACCCAGAAGCTCTAGATCAAGCGAGCTACGAAGTGAGCCCAATAACATGCCGCCGTTACGTTTAATTGCGGCCAAGGCGCAGTCACCGACCAACCAACACTTAAATAGATTGATCAATTTTGACAATTAACACCAGCCTCCCACGCTTATCCCCGGTTTAACCGCGCGGGCACCTGCGCACGAGTCACCCGCACTTTTTTTTAGCGGATGTTGATTACAAATTATCCATCATCCAAAATCAACCGAACGCAGCCATCCGCTTCGCGGATTCGTGCGGATCAGCCACGTGCATCTTCCATACACGCCAGTCTCTAGTATCTACTACACACAAGCACTGCCACTTGGTGCCTTGGCCATGCAAGGCGTCCGCAATTCGCTCAAGTGGCTGCATGGGAGCAGCGTCCAGCCAGTACAGCGCCAGGTCCTTCACCCAAGGGTAATTCATAGCATTTAGTAGGTCTTGTGCCCAAGGGAGCAACAATTAATGGCTAGATTAAAAAAATCAACTTTATTCACGCATATCCTCTAACATACATAAGCTGATGTCAGCATATAGACCCTGGACTAGCAATAGAGCCCATAGAGCCCGGCTCTTTGACACAAGAGGATGGCTCTATGGGCTCTATGAGCTCTGAAGAGCCCAAAGAGCCTCACCTCGAGTTTGCAGATGTCAAAGCAATTTGTGGTTACTATACTATTACTAAGTAGTTATCAATTATCAGGGTCTTGCACGTTCGGCTCCACTGACGACTGACGTGATATGAGGTTCGCTAAGCATTATTTCCGATCGAGTCGTGGCCAGTTAGTGCGTCCACTCAACGAAGTCTAGCTAGGACCGACACTCACAAGTCGGTCCGTGATAGTCTCAGTGTGTACTGCTGCTTATTATGTAGCTACTGAGAGCCTCCAGGACAGCAGAGGCACTCTTGCCTACGCATTTAGCCTTCTCAAACTTCGGGGCCTCAGGTAACTTGAGGGAAAAATACTCATTTTACTAAGGTGAAGTTACTGGGATCATCTGTGTCAATTTAAACGTAATGCAAATGAGATAAAACTATATATATGACTAGTGGCAACCTGCGCAGCAACAAGGCACGTGTAACCCCAACTAGGCGTAACAAGCCTCAAATGTCGAACGCAAAAATGCAAGGCATTCGATACAGCCGGATAGAGAGGTCAATCTCTCAGTCCGGCAGACTCTCCATTTCGGCTTTCGCGTCGGCGGCTTCTTCATGGCGATTCAACTCTGTAAGGACATATGACAGAACAGAAAGGGAATATCCAAGATCACGGTTGAATCTCCGCGGAATATTTGCAACAAGCGGGCGCCAAAGCACAATAGCCTCTCGAATTGCTGATAGCGCTTCGTCATGGCGTTCAAACCCAGACAGGTCAATGGAGAGATTGTGGAGAGAATCGGCAAGGGAAGGTGTGAATGCAGCTGGTCGGTCTGCAACTAGCTTTCGACGTAGCTGTACTGCCTCTTCGATTGCAGCTAGTGCTTCCTCACGACGTCCCATGTCAGACAGACGACTGGAAAGGTTGTTGAGAGACTGGGCAAGATCAGAGGTGAAAGCAGCTGGTCGGTCCGCGGCTAGCTGTCGACGTAGCTGTACTGCCTCTTCGATTGTGGTCAGCGCTTCCTCGTGGCGACCCGTGTCAGACAGATGGACGGACAGGTTGTTGAGAGAGTTGGCAAGGTTAGGTGTGAATGCAGCTGGTTGGTCTGCGGCTAGCTGCCGATATAGCTGTGCTGCCTCTTCGATTGCAGCTAGCGCTTCCTCGCGACGAGCCATCTCAGACAGATGAGTAGAAAGGTTGTTGAGAGAGCTGGCAAGGGCAGGTGTGAATGCAGTTGGTCGGTCTGCGGCTAGCTGTCGACGTAGCTGTAATGCCTCTTCGATTGCAGCCAGCGCTTCCTCGCGACGACCCATGTCAGACAGACGACTGGAAAGGTTGTTGAGAGACGCGGCCAGTTTAGGTGTGAAGGTAGTGGTTTCATCTGCAGCTAACCGTCGATATATCAGTACTGCCTCTTCAATTGCAGCCAGCGCCTCCTCACGACGACCCATGTCAGATAGATGGATGGACAGATTGTTGAGAGACGTGGCAAGGTTAGGTGTGAACGCAGCTGGTCGGTCCACGGCTAGCTGTCGATGTAGCTGTACTGCCTCTTCGATCGCAGCCAGCGCTTCCTCGCGACGACCCATGTCAGACAGACTATTGGAAAGGTTGTTGAGAGACGCGGCCAGCTCAGGTGTGAATGTAGTGGTTTCATCTGCAGCTAACCGTCGATATATCAGTACTGCCTCTTCAATTGCAGCTAGTGCATCTTCTCGTCGACCGTCGTTACCCTGAAGATCCGATAGTTTCCTCGACGCGTTCGCATAATCTGTCTCGTATGATAGCAGCCAGGCGGTCTCGCTATCCTGCTTATATTGTTCAGTCGCTCATTTTTCTATCGTTTGTTACATGGTTGACACTCACATTCATCCAAGTCCGCAGGTGACCCAGACCTTGGAATTGACCGCAAGTTGCCGTTACCTCCATCCATAGAGTGAGCTTCTCGCTCAAGAACCTCCCAAGAGACTCCTTGACCTGATTGGATGGTTTTGCATCACTGATGTGGTCTTGCCAGAACAAACAAGCGTATCGTACAGCCTCAGGAATCATCTCGTTGTGTGAAGTTGGGACTCCCCGCCCGGTCGTATCGTCAAATTCTAGATATCCAGCACAGGGTATATCGACGCTGAGGTCGCGGTTCATTAGCGCCAGACATAGACCTGCGAGCCTTGCGCTATGTTCCTTCTCCGTAATCCGGAATGTTCCCAGACCAGACGAGGCAATGGTATCTGAGACAAGGAAGTCACGGAGCGACTGATGCAGTACGCGTACGGGTTCACTTTTCTGGCTTCCTTGATTCATTCCTGTTAATAGCGGGCTGAGGGCATGTAAGACAAAGTCCGATGCTAGCAAAGTTCCGTAGTGCAGCTGTTGCATGGCGGATATCGTCAACGGAGTTTTGCTCGCAATTGCCGTACCCATAACCCGCTGATAGTCTTCGACAAAGCTCTCGTCTTCCCAATCAAAGCTCCCCAGTATCTCCGCATATAGCTTGTTCATCTTGGCTTCGGCGGATTTTGCCGAACCGGTAGACAGTAGTCGATTAAGTTCCTGCATTGGGTCATTACGACCAGAAAGGTAGTTACACACCGTAACAACCCATTGGAACAGTCCATCTGACTTTGAGATAAGATCTTGCCTTAATTTCTCGCCTGGCCAGTCCTCTGCAAGCCCACGTCTCTTCGCCAGTTGTCGAAGCTTAGCCGGAGCATACACTGCGATATCTTTCATGTTAGATTCTGCGCCGATATTTAGCTCGGTTTGTCCCACATGCCCTTCTCGAAGGAGACCCGCAAGTTCAGGGCGCATACGAGAGGTTACGAAAATACGGAAGTTGCTTGTTAGCTGGGACGCAGTACCGCTAAGGATGTCTAGCAGCTCTTTGTTCCAATCTTCGTCTCGCAGCCCTTCCTTCCGTACTTCGTCCAGTGCATCAATCACAATTACGATAGGAGTAGTAACCGCACACTTTCGACACGGCTCCAGTATCAGCTCCTCAAACTGTCGCGGTAGAGGAGCAGAGAGTAAGCTGCCATTGTTATCGACCGCGGCCGTGATACAGTTCCTGAGACTAGCGTCCAGTTGACTCAAGTCGGCGGCGATGGTGGTAAACAATAACTCAGAGGTGTTCCTTGCATTGGTTTCGCGATCGAAGAAGAAGGATGATCCAAGCTGTCTATTCTCGTGACATTTGTGAGCGATCGTATGCGCCAAAGTTGTCTTTCCCGCGCCGGCTACAGCAGTCAGGAACAAGATTCGCGCAACACCATGGGGTCCGCGTCCATTGACCCACGCCATTATCTCCTCTACAAGTTCGACCCGTGTGTCTTCCATACAGCCTCGGGAGCGATCCCACGATGCGCCTTGAGCTCGTGATAATTTCTCCAGCGTAGCGTTAGCCACTAGCAGCGAAGCTTTGCGAGAGATTGTAGACACTATCCAAGGTGTAAGCTGCATAGAGCATATGCTTAGCAGAAAACACGCTTACGAGTTTTTCCGTTTGCTACCACCGTGTCTAACGTCTTGCGCACATCAACCAATGTCAAGGATGTTGCACTAAGCTGAAGGAGTGTAGATTAGCACGCTTGGATTGCCTGGCAATTGACAATACAGTGTATGAGATGTATGTCTGACCTGAAAAAGACTGATACAGTCGTTGACTTGGCTTCTCATATCTGCTATCACCTCGGGATCTTGCAGAAACTTGCCGACGCGTTCCCATCGTGGCAGTGATTGTTGCTCCACAATCTTTGCGGTAATGTTCTCGAGGGTACTAGTGTTACGCTCAGCCGTTTACGGTTTGGAACACAGCAAATAATGTTCTCACTCACTCCTTGAGCTTCTCAAGGTTGGTCTTTACATCCCCACTAGGCCCATCTACGCGGGCAAGCGATTCTACCACGCTGGCCGTCGCATCCTGGACATACGCCCCAAGCTCCCGCCATTTATCTTTGTTCGATCTGAATTTCTGTACCAAAAACATCAGAACAGACTTCTACCGAGCGCTGTTCATACCTTGACAAGCTCAGCGATGTGCAAGGCTCCGCCCGCCGCGCTCTTGAGTGGAGGAAACACGTCGGCGGACGCAGCAGTTAGCCGAAGAAGCTGGAGGGCGACATCACCCGTTGCGCTGAGTACTCGGCGAGTGGTCATGGTGGATTGAAAAGGGTTGCTCGTGCTCGCACCAATTGATCGACGTGGTGCCTAGACATGCACAGCCTCAAGGGATCTCACCGATTTATTGCGATTTGCAACATTCCATCAAGCGCCGAAATTGGTCGATCTTTCGGTATGAGACAGCCAGGTGGATGAACGTGCAAGACTGGACCTCCTCGCAACTGCGTGAGCATCTAGTATCATTCGGGGGAGTGTATTACGACGGTGTAGTTTACATCCGATTCTGTAAGCTGGTTGATGTAAAATGCCTTTTTTGCAACGCCTGGCGAAACCGTTTTGAAGTAACTCAGGTCCGGACCACTCGGGAAAAATGTTGGATAATTCTATCAAGTGATTCACAATAACCGGGGAGAAATGAAAAACGTACTGCAAGACCAACTAGTCCCGCACCTACAGTATCACGACTACCGAGACGTATTTCATAGAGCCCATCTTCTAAACCACTGACTCCCATATCCTAACCCCTTGTTCCTCCAAGCACCACGGAGACCAAAATCCGATTTTCAATGAGAGCTAGGGCGTGTCGGGAGAGTAGCTTCAACTATGACCTCGAAGAATCGTTTGGAATACCAGCACCCTCTGGTTTTGACTTCGGCTTTGAGCTGAGTAGTGTCGGCTCACGGGTACACCAGCGTTACAATATACGCCATACCTTCATTCCGGCCGCAGGAAACGTGGCGCCCTAGTTTCAATTTGCTGGCATATCTGGGAGTAATCGGCAGGTGGGTTACGGTTCCGCGACTAGAAGTCGAACAAGATCTGCCGGTCGATATTCATTTTGTTCTCGGCAAACGAAATGAGTCGGGGTATGGACACACGTGGGCAAAGGGGGCTTCCAGGAGGGGCGGGGAACCAGTACCGAGGTTAGTCACTTCGAAGAATATCAGAAACAGTTAGCATGTTCCAGGCCAAGAGCTCGCCCTAATCTTCGTGGCACAGTGCCAAGCGTAGTAGCAAAACTTCTAGTAGCTGGGCGTTACATTCGACTCCGGGCTTGGGCAAGCCGGAGTGGTGATTGGAGCTGAAGCGGTGCAGGCGAGTCGATGGGCAGCGGACAAGGACACGGACAGAACCAGGTCAAGCGAGAAGCGTGAGCAGGTTCCATCATGAATAGCGTCACGAGAAAGAAGTCTAGTGACGAGATCGTTTCGTGGTTTTATAAGCGGGGAGAGCAAGGGGTACGGTGGCTTTGACGAGTCGAACCATCGCTCTCAAGAGTAAGTGGCGCATTTGAGCCGAAAGGGCGAGCGACTGAGAACGAGGAGTGCCGCAGAGTATGTCCAGTCATTCTGAGTCTTCAATTAGCTCCTTGACAGTTCAAAGATAATTCAAGATACTCACGAGATGGTCTAAGCCAGGAGCAAGTAGGCAAGATAGGCCATCGCGGCAAGCACCAACGGCTAGATGGAAGTCGTTTCCGGGCTCGAGATTTTACGTTGACGTTTTTCTTTAGCTAAAATTACAACTTGTCTAACCTTGACTTTTCAAAAAGATAACGCGATGAAGATCAGGGGTGGTTGAGAAGAGTGTGTACTGACCTGACGTCAGCCACCGGCTCCGCGATCACGTGCAGAAATTCAGTGGCGTGGTGATAGATAGGACCAACCACGGATAACTCGATTCAAAAATTAATCTCATGGCCTTCGATCTATTTGACGATCTCGTGTTCTACCATCGAGAATTAGCACAAAAGGTCTTGACCGGGGCGGCTTCGAAAAAGAAGTCATTTTTCCCTGGATCTGGTACAGTAGCCGACGTGTCATCTGGTGAACTCGTCGCTATGTTTAGTTACAGTGCAGTGTCGAAACTGGCGAATGTGTGTGCAAATCGGTGTCAGAGCGGGCTTTTTCTGAGAGGTGTCCCTCAGCGCTACAGCAGATTATTTTGCAAGCGGCAATCATAACTGTTTTTAGTGAGCAACACAATGAACGAACATGTCGCCATGGCCCAAGTACACCTGAGAATCGACATGCATCACTCCATTTGCCTTTACAGTTCCAAATTTTCAAGCGGAGACACAGTCTAACAAGCCATCAGTTCCAGTACCTCGACAACAAAGTTGCGAGACTCACATGCAACACCCAATTGGGCTACACAATCGGTCCCGAGCTATCAAACCTATCTCGTTAACACTACCAACACCAATCAACACGATTCAACTCACATCAGGATTCCATTTTTGTAGATCTGAGACCACGCAACCTTGGTTCTGGCAGATGAGGCTAATAAAACAGTGTGAACTGGTGTTCAAGAGTCAGACGTAGGGAAAAACTAACTAGCAATAGTCTCCGCTCTGAACCGTATACCATTTTTTACACGCAGTAGTCGAATTGGGAGCGGCGTTGCTCGGACGTGGTACACCCGTTGACGAAGGTGCAGCGGACGAGGAAGATCCGGTTGATGTGGCAGTGACGCTCGAAGGGGTAGGAAGAGGGATGGAGTCTGTGATTGTAGCCGTACAAAATGCCCATCCGGACGTGCACGTATCGGTCGCTGCTGGAGTGTTAGCAGGCATGGTTGCGGTGGTTACGGCCGATCCGGTTGTTGTTGTTGTTGTGGTGATGCCAACAGCTGTGTAACGTCAGGTGGACGGAAAAGGAGACGATTTAGGTCATACGTACGATCACCCCATACACAGTACGCTGACCCAACCGCGAGATTAATACATCCCGAGTTAAGTCCGGTGTTCCAACGACTAGGAATGCTCATCAGTATGTGACTGTTACAGAACGAAAAACTTCATACTAGAGATCGGTAAGATTGGTAACTTGAGTGTAGGCAATAGCTGAGCATGTATCGCCTGACGCGGCCGTGTAGTACTGGTAGCAGTTGTGCGTGGTGCCGTTCGCAATATTGGATGGAGCCGATGTATAATAGCTTGGCGTCAGCCCTTTTTTGACGAGGTAGACACAATAAGCCGTAGCCTGCGCATATAATCATTAAAATAACAATCCATTCGGGTTTCATGTGACTTACAGCCCACAGGTTGGTACAATCGGCATTGATCTGAGGATTCGCGGCTCGGAAATCGTCCATGGTAACGCCTTGACTCAGGATCACGGTGTTACAGGTCTCGCCCGCTTGAACGACGTACCAGCGTCCGCAGTTCGTCGGCGCGCCAGGGGCTGTGCCCGTTGGGGCTGGACTATAAAGCGTCATGAATACTCATTCAACGAACTTGTTCGGGCAGTGGACTCACGTAGCGATTGTGATCAAAGTACCTGTTGGAATCGCACTTGCAGAAGTAGATGTTGGCGAAAATGCTCCGCCTGGCGCACTTTCAAGGAATCAGCTCAGGCACAGCTTCCATGAATGGCATATACTCACCGAACACATATGTTCGCCCCAGCGATAAGATTCGAGCAGTATGGGTCAAGACTTGGGTTCCAACTAAGCATCTATGCGAGCATCCAATTAAATAGTTGAAAGTGGAAGTCAGAACGCAAAGTCGTACCTGCGCAAAGCTCATCTCTGAACCTTGAGCTGCCACGATTGAATTGCATGTATCTCCACTCTGGAAACCATGATCAGCGACAAATCTACGATAAATCGACGAGCATGAGCCTACTTGGACTGTATACGTTTGGCAGGTTTGAGGCAAACAGAGCACCTGTCCGACCTGAAGACTTGAACATCCGGGCAGAATACTGTTGATTGAGATTAGATCATTCGTCCCAACGCCTTGCGAAGCGGCAATGGTCTGGCAGTTGTCACCGGATTTGACTGTATATGTTTTTCCCGAAAGGCAAGCACGCGGACCAGGATCCGGGACTGTACTGATAGTTCAATCCATTAATAAATGTGGGCTAGTGCTGGGGGGAAATACTCACATGTTGATGTAGGCCTGTCCGGGATCGTTGATCGCAGTAGTGATCTTGCACTTCGATTGGATAGTTGGCCAAACCGAGGAGACGAAGCTTGGGTCGTATCCAAATACCGATTGTTCCGTCTGGATGATGTTTTGGAGGTTGCACGATGAACATAGGATTGAAGGGTCGAGAGTCTCGATAGACGTGTCTTTGGTGGTTCCTGGCCACGATCCATTAAAGACTGTGTTGCACCAGGCATTGGTTGACCTATTATAGAATTTCTTCAGAAAGAAAGGATGAGAGAGTCAAAAACACGACCTACGAATCCTTGAGACACGTTGTATTGTAAGTGTAAATCAAGTTGTCGGCGATGTATGTAATCGGAAAAGTCGCGTCGGGGCCTTGAATTATTGATGTGTTGCCACAAGCCGATACCACGGAGGAGCGATATGATTTAAGCTATGATTATCCGTGAATAGAAGCATAGAAGGGGCCCTTGGGAAGCGTACAGAGGTGTAGCAAGCCGGGACGCACAACGTCGTCAAGCTGGCTACGGGCAACAGTGCGCCAGCGGATGCGGGTCCAAGGGAACTATCACAAGCAATCTAAAAACTTTCGCTAAGTACGCGTTTCAAAGTTTCTATATCTACGCTACTCACAGATGCGTTGAGCGCTTTCCCACATGTCGTAGTTGAGTTTACGCCGTCTGGAAAGTCGGACTCGGCGGCGTATAGGTTGATAGCAGCCTCGACGGTGAGAGCAGCCGACAAGGAGGCAACAAGATGGACTAGGGATCTCATCATACGGGTGAAAGGTGGGCAGAGCCTAGAAAGAGAGGTTGGACGTGATGTATCTCTTGAGCTAGCGGGCGAATAGGCGTGATTATCCTGCCTTGAACTCAGATAACGACGCGAGCTCGGCCGCCGGGCGAAACTCTACAGTCGGGGCCACGCCTCTCGCCATAAAACCCCCGACAACCAATCGGATATATAGCAACAGTCGAGGTCCTCGCCCTCGCATCTGTCATGATGTTCGAAGGACCATGGATAGGCCGCTGAATCATGATGGACTCCACAAAGTATCGGTGAACGTAAATAGAACGGTTCGCGAATCACGAGTACGTGTGCTGACTCTGGAGAAAAATGAGGTCCGAAGTCAAGAACTGATGCTGAAGGGTAAAAATAGAGTCATAGAACACCTCTCATCTCGATCCATCAATTCGAGGGCCAGATCTTCGGTTGCTTGGCGAAGCCGATATCACCGGGCGAAGATTGAGGTACTAGACAGGCAGTAAATAGCTCCTGGAGTAAAAATGAGCACGGTGTATATAGAATCGAGGAAATTGACTGTCCAGGGCCGCGTGAGCTAGCCTGGCATATTCGCCATGAAGTCTCACCTAGCTATTAGGTATCTCGTCGGGATTGCGCTTACACTCTGCCTGAGTACCGTGGTCGCAGACGACTACAGCTGTTCTAAAGCCAAGCCTTGTTCGAATGGAGCGTGCTGTGGCGCATCCGGGTACTGCGGATATGGTACGTGGTCCTTAAACAAGGACGAAGGAGTGTAACAATAGTTTTTATTCGATCAGGACCAACCTATTGCGGGACTGGATGTCAGTCAAATGTAAGAGTACAGCGGCGACTTTCACAATTGTGTACTCACTATGAGGTTTCTAGTGCACCGCAACCGCTGAATGTGGTCAGTACGCAGCCGTGACCGGAACCAAATGTCCCCTTGTATGTTTTACTTCCGCCCGATCCGCCCGATCGAGAACTAACTGCATGTGGCGAGCAGAACGTTTGCTGCTCTCAATATGGGTTCTGTGGAACAAGTGAGGGCTTGACACAGAAATTGGGATTATTACTGAGTTTCCAATCAGCGTCCGAATTCTGTGATGTATCTCAGAAATGCCAGTCCGGATGCGGCCAACCGGCCAAGCCGTCCGGGAGCGGGGTTTCCGCATCTCAACGCGTCATTGGTATGGTTTAGCTATGCTGCACAGCGCCCGAAACTTAATATTTTTGACTAGGCTATTTTGAATCATGGGCTGGAACTCGTCCTTGTGATCAATGGGATCCCACTATGATCTCTGCGAGTCAGATCACGCATCTCAACTTGTTCGTACAAACCGTTCTCGATTCTCATACTCTAACAAATCATGGAAACTAGTGCATTTGCCATGATTGATGGGTCGAACCGGATCGCCCCCTCGACGTCGGGTGACACAGCTCTATACAAACAAGCAATGACTCTCAAAGACATGAACCCAGACCTCAAGATCTTTATTAGGTTCGTGGTCAACTCATGGATCTATCATTGCTAGATACTAAGATTCTTTGAAGTGTTGGCGGATGGGCATTCAATGTAATTTGTTCTTGTTTCGCTTTAATTACCACAGCAGGACTAACCGAGTCAAAGGACCCCGGCGCAACTCAAAAACGCTTCAGTACTATGGCATCTTCTTCATCAAATCGAGCGACTTTTATCTCTTCGTGTCTTCAATTCATGAAAACCTATGGGTTCGACGGCGTTGACATTGACTGGTGAGTCTGCTGAATTATTTGCCGACATGAACTTAGCTAATCTGCGGAACCAGGGAGTATCCGGTAGACGATCTTCGAGGGTAAGTAGGAACATCTAAAGGCTACCACTGTTCTGATCCTCTCCCCAGAGGTGTCCCCGCCGATAAGGCGAACCTGAATAGTCTTATGAAGGAATTTCGAGCTGCGATTGATAGTTCAGGTAACGCATACGGTACGTACATATTATCCCAAAAGCAGAGTATTGCCATTGCTTATAGTACTTGTAGGTCTAACGATTACAACGCCTTCATCCTATTACTATCTTCGGCAATTTGATGTTGCTGAGCTTGCGAAATGGAGTAAGTGCCGCTCATTAATCGACATTATTTGATTCTCGTGCTAACGTGATCCTCCAGTTGATTGGGTAAGGCAAACTCTCGGCTTTATTGGCGCCATACTGACCCTTGTTCCAGTTCAATCATATGACATACGATTTGGTGAGTGTTTTGGCTCTTCAGTATATAGTACCTCGTTTACGTGTCGTTATAGCACGGTGTTTGGGATAAAGATAGTATGTGTCTGAGACTTGTGGCTCACACTAGGCTAATCGACATATGTCTATAGGCAAATTTCTTGGACCGTACGGTAAGTGTATCTACTCGCCAATATCTGCATGAAGATAAACAAACGACCTCGAAAAGTAAACTCGCACAGCAACTTGACCGAAATCGATATTTCGATGGACCTCTTCTGGCGTAACAAGATTCCGCCATCCAAGATCGTAAGTCCCATAAATCTCACTAGGATGACACAGATTACCATACCTATTTAGTCAATGGGCCTCGGATTCTACGGTCGTTCCTTTCAACTCGCCAGCTCAAGCTGCACGAAGCCCGGTTGCACATTTACGGGTAAGACCAGCCGCATAACGATATGTCCAGATGATAAGCCAATACTATTTGTAGGTCCGGCCAACGCAGGAGCGTGTACAGGGGCCGCCGGGATTCTATCGTACTCTGGTTAGCCAAAGACAACCGACGTAGATAATATTTTTCAGCTAACTTACCATCATATCCGACAGAAATCCAATCTGCAATCAACGGTACCTCTGCTCAGAGAAAGCGAGCTACAGCAAATGTAGTCTGGGATAAGACCGCAGCTGTCAAATACGCCTACTGGGGCAATCAGTGGGTGAGTATATGCTATTGTTCTCACCGAATACCGCCGGAATATCGTATTCTTTCAGGTATCATACGACGATGCCGATACTTTCAAACAAGTGAGTTTATAGATTATCAGAATTGGCCGACGAGCTGATCACTCTAGCAGAAAATTGATTACGCCAACAAGCTGGGGTATGTTTGATTCGAGAACCGTTTTGGTAATAGCTAAATATTCGCGCATAGGCTTGGCGGAATGCTGATTTGGTGAGAACAGTAGTCGACAGCCCCAATATGGTAACTTACATATTTGCGTGTCTAGGGCAATTGATCAAGGTAAATGATTTTGGCCGAGGAAGTAGTTAAGCCCCTCTGTATTCAAACTTCTCGAACAGATACTGGAAACTATGACGCTATGAACGCTATCAGCGGAACAACCGGGACTCAGAATAAAAGTAGATCCACTCGCTACCCAAGGAAAAGAGGAAAAGCGTCTAATAAACTCATTCCACAGAGCTTGCTGTCCGAGCGGACGGTCAAAAGGCCCTTCAGACTGCCAAATCGATGCGGGTTCGTAGTCCGACCTCTGCTTGCGATATACAACTAAGATTATGCTAGGACAACTGCCATGCTACCGAGTGTTCCGAAGACCCGCGATGCCCGACAAATTTCTCTCCTATCGCCGTTAGGTCGTCTCGTGAGTCCCATCGGCTCAACCTTGATTCAACCAGAATGCTCATATTCAAATACCATACAGCCGATAAAATCACAGCACCCTGCAAAAAGGGAACGAAACAGCTCATTTGTTGTTCGGTAAGTTGTTCGTGAGGCATCCTCGGTTTTCACTCAATCGCATGTAGTCAAACAACATGCCCCAATCGTGTCGGTAAGTCGATATGTCTAACTATCCTTCGCACACGACTTATATATTCAATGATCAGGTGGGCAGGGGGCGCTCCGTAAGCCTTGTCCACTTGATTTCATCTTGATTAGCGTATTAACACCATACCGATGCATAGGAACTGCCGCAACGACGGACAATGGTAATTCTTCATACTAGTATCCACCAAACCTTGGCTGAATACGTTTCAGCTCGACCGGAGAGGAAGAACTCGCACGAGACAGCCATGGTGACGGAGCAAAGGTGATTCTTTTTACTGGAAAGGAGTTCGCCGCTAACGTGGCAGTCCCAAGTGTCTTCAAGGTTCCAAGGCGCTCTGCTGTATTCCTCCCAAGCAGGAAGCAGACGCTCTGAAGCAATGTGAGATTTTTGATCTGTTAGATGCTTTGGTTGTTTTATTAGTTCATAGGCAAGTGGTTTGGTACGGCCCCCTCATGTGGAAACGATGCTTTCTGCAACGATCCAGGTAGGTCTTTCAGCTCGAGGCACTTGATTCTAGCTCAGTAATATCGGTCAATCGCGCAGCATACCCTGTCCAAGGTGTGATACAATTGATCATACGCTCTAGACGAAATCTAATATGCCGATTATAGTCACCACAGGAAAAGGACAAGGTGGTAACGGTAAGTACAACTGATTTGTAGCCTGACAGCACCTCTGGACTCGTTCATACATAGGCGAATACTGTTTCAGCGGACACAAGGTGCTTTGCTGCCCTGCGAGCAATACGTATCTCAACTGTTAGTCGCATCACATGCTTACATGTTTCAATCATTAAGATCCGCTCAGGTGCATGGACCGGAACCTCGAGCTGCTTCACTAGCAGCTGTCCATCGGGGCAAGTTATAATTGCCAGCGATAGCGAGGGAGACAAGGGGTAAGTACCGCCATGGTCCTCCCGGGGCGTTTCATCAAACGCCTCTTAGCTTTTGTTGGATCGGCAACCATCGAAACTACTGCTGCGACGCACCAACCTCACCAGCACCAGATAAGCCGGTACGTTCAATTTTTGAACAACTATCAATATTATCTAAATTCAGCTTTCAGCCTACTCAAAACGGACATTGGGGATCACCCAAGGTAAGTTGAACGAGGAGATATGGAACTGTTTATAAATGCATTGTTAGGACGAGGGCTGCAAGAGTAATGGATACCGACAGTGGAGTAGTAAACTTCTTGACGTATCAGGGTATGTAATTTATGCTATCATCCAGAACTGAAATTTAACCTATATACAGGAGCTGGGAATCGGTTAGCGATGGCGAGATTGTGAAGCTGCGTGACGTGGGATTGACATGATTCATTTGTAGGCGTGCCAAAACCACCCTGCGTGGATTAAAGATGTGAGTACACGAAGCAGTTTTTGAGCATACATAATAAATGTCTGCTTCACAGACTTATTTCCTGGTACGTGTCTCTTTACAAAGCCACCACTAGAGGAATGCCGATGCGCTCATCCACAGCGACCTACGAGCTGCGACAAAAGGTACGGTGTTCACAGCTACGCCAACTTCCGTGGCCGTTGACCCAACATTTGCCTAGCGTATTTGGTATTTGGGGTAAGTTTGTGCAGCTCGTGCGGAGCCAAGGCGCTCAAGTCATTTAGGCAAATTCTGGGTGCCCGACGACAAATGCTGTTCCTCGTGAGTGGTTCAAAACTGGCATACAAGGCTGCTAACCAATTAAAAAAAAGCCCGAAAAAACGAGCTCTCACACCTGTGGACTTTGGTATCAACGAGCGGGATCTGGTCCCTCGTACTCCTCCAGCAACTTGTGGTGGTATGTCCATATGGCCCAAGCTGTTACTCACTGATACGGATTTTATCGATTCTTTTTTCAAGGTAGCGGAAGTGGTAAGTTATATTTGGGCTCACCCTACAGCATCTAATCGATCATAGGGGGGGTCAACCCAAATCCAATCAACCCGGCCAATGGCGTTTTGGCCCTGAGCGTATTCCAACTGATGGCGAATGGGGCGGTGAGTCAGGTAAATACTTGGTATTTCGCTCCATATTGATGAAATGTGTTGTTTGAATCAGATTCGACGACTTTTACAGGTGGGTCATCTCATTGCAGGTTCGCGTGGCGTGGCGTTTTAAGTAACATGAATTAGGCTATCTGGAACTTCTCGTTTGCGGGTGGTACCCCGAATCAAGCTCGGTAAGCATCGGCATTGATTGCGTAGTGTTTTATTAAGAATTTCAATCTGTTGGCAGTGAACAAGGATGTAAGCAAGAAATATCTTTTGGGAAAACCCGGGACTCACCTTATATGTCATTTCAGTATTCATCTTCCAGGTGAGTAGTTTGACCACGATCACTTGAGTTATACTGAACTAACAACCATGTACTATATAGCACCGAACTCAGCCTCAAAACGTAGGCTGTGGTACAAAACTTACATACTTCTACTAACGCGTTATCCATAGGTTATTGTTTATATTGGACTCTTGGACCGGGGCGGAACACTTGCAGATCAGCGATTCCCGTAAGCTGGCCCGAATCTGCTGTAAAAATAAGCTCAATCTGAAACTTTCAGCGAAACTCCCACCGCATACATCATGGACGGACCCGGTATCATCAACGGTGACCGTCGTGCGTTCCCGCCCCGGGACGATCAAGTTGTAGGACAGCTGACGGACTATACGCTAATCGGTTAGCTATTTCGGAAAGAGGCCTCCCTGTAGTCTACTGACATATGTATGCGTGCAGCTGTGGCGCATACTCATCCGTTCCTTCTCAATATGGGTATGCCGTTATATCACATTGATAGTTCCACTGATAGATAGACAAAACAACAGGATACGGACTGAGGTATGAACCGTCAGAACCAGACCATATAGCCGCTTGGGTGTGTATCGTCGATTTGCCTTCATGTTACCCGCTAACGTCTCCCGTCTCTCGACAATCAGCGATACGGAATGTGAGTGAGCTATTCATTGCTGCCCGGAACTGTTGGTATTGACGCAATGTTCTGTAGTCCAATGTATGTCGGGTGCTGAACGAAACAGTTAACTAACTAACGATGAGAACAAGGCTCGTGGTTACTCGAGCTGGTACATACCTTGCAGGACCAACGAGGCGTATCACTCGCAACGGACCAAATGACCTAGTGATAACAAACCTCCTCAGTGAGTGGCTCTCTCCAAAACAGACAAACGCGAGCTAATCAACGGTCGCAGACGCGGGTAATCCCCGGTTCGAGATTCAATACTGGAGTGAGCATACACATCTAACCAGAATCACATCCCTGACCCCCACGAAACAGTTATGCCGCAAAACCAAATCCCGCGCTATGACGAGAACCAGTACCAGCCATTTGCTGGAACCGCCGAGTTTGTTCCGCAACCCGCTCCGTGAGTACCCTGCCCTCTCGCCTAGTTATAAAAGCTTAAACCAAGGTCTCTGTAGAGGTCAACTAAATGAACCTACCAATGGCGTACCTCTGATTCCTCCAGGCATGGTTATTGTCAGGCCAAACCCGAATGCTGGAAACGAAAACTCGGCACCAGGACCGAATCCGAACTCGGCCCCATAAGGAGCGTTGGGTGTTATGTTTTGTAGAAACGGCGCGAAAGCTTTAAGATTAGCACGTTGAATATATATGTTTTACATCCCTTTGAAAAGTTGTTACGAACGCATCTCGGATGGATATCTCTTTTCGGCTGACCAGACCGCGCACTCTACAATTGGATTGACCTCTAATTACCCTCTGTGTCATCATGATTCCAGACTACCGTCTCAGGAGCGTAGAAAAGAGGCGTTGGAATCCAAAGAGGAGTCGATCGACCGTGAGATAGGCCGAATAAGAGACTGCCTCGGCGGGTTGCAGAGTTGGACCGGTGGGACGAAATCCAGCCATTAGTATTATCCTCGAGTTGATGCTGGGGATATGCTAGAGATGGAAGTAGGTGAGGCGAGCTGTAACAGTGACAGGCGAGGAAAGTAGCAATGTGAGATCAAGCGAAAGACATTGGCGACGGCCGCTAGACATAGGGCCAAGACAAGACATGCCTAGGACAAACTCGTGAGACAGTTATATCAGCGAAGCAGGAGCATGCAGTAAGCGACACCTCCTTGATCTTTCGAGTTGCACATGACCAAGGGTAGGGAGTACAGCTAGGTACAGTAGGGTCACTGCTATCTAGCACAATTATCCGGGCGCCCTAAGAGGGTAATGAAACACTCACCAATGTAGATTGCTTAGGACAGGCGAGCTAGGTGGGAGAGGCGAGAACGTGTTGGATGTCACCAAAAAAGTCAGATAATCTCTCACGTGGAGCATCTAGTCAATGATTCGATGTCATTTGGTTCTCTGTTGGGTCGGCCACTGGCGATACAGCATGCGATGGTGCAAGTCAGGGTGGCGGTAAACAAACGAGCGATCGCCGATCACCATGGCTGGTTCCGCGGTCACGTGCTGATGGCCCGAATGGTAACTGGCAGGACCAGTCGCTGCCGTTGAAATCAGCTTTTAGGCGGCTTGCGGTAGAATTAAGCAGTATTTGAGATTATGTGGGATATTAGAAGCATCCTGGGGCAAAAATACGAGCTATATATAACGTGCGACGTCTGAACAACGCGATTTGGAGGCTACGAGCATGTTGAGAGTAGAAAGTGAGATGCAGTTATCCAGCTAGACACCGCAAAAGAGCCTGGCGCCAGCTCCCAGAGTGAGCATACTGCCGTTATTTGGAGTGAGGCTCGCTGTCGGACTGAGAAGGTCATAGTAGGACAGATTCATTGACAGAACTTTTTTTTTAATCGTGTATTCATTCTCGTATGAAAGCCAGGCCTTATGTAACAACACTTCGAGGCATAGAATGGAAGAGAAGAGACAGAGAAAACACGAGAGACACAGGAGTCCGTAAACGCAAAATGACAAAACTTATCTCAGATCTCTAGCTAGGTTAATGTATGCGACGATAAACTAAGTGATTATCCAATAAGGTCGCTAAAGCGCCCCGTACTACTGCGTATGTATTCAAAGAGAAAAGGAAAAGCGACCGTGTTAGAAAACAGAAAATAAAGAGGAAGGTTATCCCTACCCCTGGAGCCAAGGATGCGACGCCTTTGACGCTCATACTTCGGACATCGAACAATGAACTACGCAACAGTCTCCGGCGCTCCCATGCAACTCCTACAATCGGCGAGTCCACAACAGTTATCGTGTAGAGGTATTGCTAGAGCTGAATATGCCCCGTGATTAGGCGAAATAGGAGGGTGGTGTGTGATCTAGGAAGGTATCGGATGTTGTCGAGGAAGCGGCTAGGGTCGATATACCATGTATCGAGTCACGCCAGTTGCCAAGGGCGAAACTACGGTTGGTCTCTTTGGACATGGTCTTCGCGACGGCTCTAGTGATGACGGGAGGGTAATTGATAAGGACTTTCGGTACAAGATCAGCGGGGTACTGCTTTCCGCGCGTTGCTGCTTTGGCTTCGAGGTTTGCCAAGGTGTTGCCTGCTATGTCACTGTGTGCTGGGCACCATAAAATCTCAAGTCCGTAACAGTCGTCTCTGTTCTCAATCTGACCAATAGTCCTGGTTATAGCACGGAGAAGTTGCTTCGGAACGCCTGTGGTCACCTTTTTGACGCACGCTACGGCTATCTGCAGTCGCTGTACAGAGTTGCCGTCGTAAGAGAATTGAGCCTAGAAAGCAAACGCAAGCCACAAAGAATTCCAGCAAGCTCGGCCTTCAAGGATGAAAGACAGGAGGTGAATGAATCCAGGTAACTAAATGGACAATGGTGGTAGTCCTATTCGAGGTCGAGAAGCTCACGATTGCTGCTTCATGTAGCTCCATGCTCAGCGAGGATTGCTGGTGTCCTGGCAGATAATGCTTGTTTTCTGACCCGGAGCACCGAATAAGTACTGTTCATCGCATCTTAGTTCCAAAAAATCAATCAAAAGGTCCTTGTATGCGCCTCTAACGGGAGTTAATACGTACACGCGTTTGTCATAGCCGGCTTGAATCACTCTGTTTTGTTAGGCGCTAGCACTGATTTCAGCAATGCACTTGTCAACCAAAGCTAAAACGCCGACATTCTGGATTCACACCCATGCCTCCGGTTGGGGTTGGCTCGCTATGTCAGCACGCGATTGGATGCTAAAAATCGGTAGACTACTACATGGCGAAAATGGTTTTGACATATCATTTTTGCAATTCTACAAACGTATGACGAGTGGACCTTTCTCTGAATTTCTCAATAGAAAGGATAATTTACATGCAGTTGACGGAGACTTCGCACATTGCTCATTGGGTTTGAAGTGATTATCTGACGAGTGGAAAAAAAAGGTGCTTCGCGAATTGCTCACCTAGCTGTCGGAGCGGTCGTAGCTGCTCAATTCAACGATTTTTTGCCGAGATCACGTGCTTGATGGATCACGCCCAGAGATAACGTCAGTTCTCATGGGTCTCGTGCGACCATCATCTTGTCCCTCAGAATATCACCAAGCTCGCAGTACTTTCAGGGGAATTGAAGATTAATTGTGGATCGCTTATGGTCGCCAACTCCACCAACTTGCAGACCTGACTAGGTATCAGACAATTCGTTATCATCGTGATATCTCGGCCCAGAGCTAAGCTAGCAGACTATATATCGCTCAAAGGCACAGTGGTTAGATACCAAATAGGGCGCCGAGTCGAGATAGTATCCTTGATTGGTAGCTGGGAGTGTGATCACAGAGCCTCTCCGGCAGCGTTCTCACCCGACGTCACTCACGTAGCGATGGAAGGCGGTGAACATATCTCAATATATGATATATTCACCGGGCGGAGGCTGATTGGTGGGATAGGAAGATATAGTGACCTGGTTCAGCCTTTGGCGTTCTCGCCTGACGGACGCACACTTGCTGCTGGTTCAGATGGCCCCACTATATGCCTCTGGGATACCCAAACCGGAAATGCACTTGTTGGACCACTCAGGGGTCACTCTGTTTCTCTTGATTGTCTGGCATTCTCGCTTGATAGTCGTTTTCTTGTGTCCGGGTCTGAAGACTATACTCTTCGTATATGGAACGCACGCACTGGGGAGATGCTGAGAGAGGTCCGCCCGCACTTGTGGCCTTGGTCTCTGTGCTTCATACATGGCAACAGACTGGCTGTTAGCTGGGGCGATGAGTGGACTATTACGGTATATGAGATGGACAGCGTCACGGCCCTCTTCAAATGCGTTGGACATGGTGGGATAGTCCATGCATTATCAATTTTGCCTGATGGTCGTCTCCTCGCTTCTGGATCCAGTGATCATACCATCCGCTTCTGGAACCCGGCCTCTGGCGCCTCAATCGGCGAGCCTCTGAAAGGTCATCTCGCCACGGTTCAGTCGATACGATTCTCTCCCGATAGCAGATATATTACTTCTGGCTCCATAGACCGTTCGATACGGATGTGGGATACAGAAACCAGAGCGCCGTTTGGCGAGCCACTAATTGGTCATCTTGCCACGGTGATGGATGTTGCATTTACTTTAGATGGGAAAAATCTAGTATCTGTAGACAAGGAGGGGACCGTCAAGATATGGGACGTGCACAGCCTGCAGATTGGAACAGAGGTTCTCAGCGTGCAAGCCGGAATGACAGCGCATATACATGAAACTGAACCAACAAGCACAGACGTAAGAACATCTATACCCTTCACAGCCTTTTTGCTATCTCTTACCTGTTTTTATAGTCTCCGGGGCAAGCTATTTCGCTCATTGGTGCTCAAGACAGTGCAGCTATGACAGACCACCGTGAAATCTCACTAGAACCGGAGGCTGAAATCACGAGCGCAACGGTACGCTATTGCGTTCTTCAGAAGTATCTTGTGATATGCTAATCCCATGTTTTGGGTATAGACTCCTGAGCAGATCGTCTCGCGTCTCAGTCTCAGGGGCTGCGCAGACATGACACACCGGCTTAACCTGGCGGCCTGCAGCGAGATTCCGATCTCGTCTGGCGGCTTCGGCGACATCCACCGAGGCAGGCTGAACGACGGGACTCGAGTCGCGATCAAAACGATTAGACTTTATGATGGCTCGCAAGATCGGAAGATACTGAAGGTTAGTCGTACGCACCGTCATCGCTAGCTCAATCACTCAAGAAAGCACAGCATGCCGCTCACGAGATATATGCCTGGTCGAAGTGCAAACACCCAAACGTGCAGCCGTTACTCGGACTAGCGATGTTCCGAGGTCGTATCGGAATGATTGCGCGATGGGAGTCGAACGGCAACCTGCCCCAGTACCTCGAGCAACGCGCAGATGTGGACCGGTGTGCCTTGGTATGTTCGCAGAATCTCCGAAACTCATACCGCCAACTGAGCAGAATGTTTCATTGAAAAGAGTTCTCAGATATCAGAGGGCTTGTCGTACCTACACGCATCTGGAGTGGTCAGTCAAACCTCGGTCATCTGCTGGCGTTCTAGGTGCTGACCGTGCTAACCCACATCATCGTAGATCCACGGCGACTTGAAAGGCGTAAGACAACATATGCCGAACTACCAACTATCGTTTTGACAGATTCCCTTCAGGTGAACGTCCTCATATCGCAAGACGGCGTTGCACAGCTTGCTGACTTTGGCAACGCGAAGCTACAAGAGTATTCGCTCAAGTTCACCCAAACGTCCACCAAGGAAGCCTTGTCATCGCGCTGGGCGGTACGTCTATCAGAAACGCTTTGAATATCATGTCGAATAATATACCTGAGTGGTTTGTCTTGCGTAGGCGCCCGAGCTGTTCGAAGACAATCCATGTAACTATGCGACGGATGTATATGCGCTCGGTATGGTGCGTTCGAGCATGTATGCACTGTGCATGATCTGATCGGCCACTTCCGATAGACCATACTAGTATGTTCTGTGTCCACATATCTACAGGAGCGACAATACAATGATTCATCGTCAGGAAGCGATCACGGGTGATGTTCCTTGGACGGAAAAAAGCGAACGCGCCATCATGTTCGCCATTACGATGAAAAGAGTGTGCCCCGAACGTCCCGAGACGTATATACCGTCGAACTCAGCACACGGAGATACCCTCTGGGCCCTACTGAAATCGTGCTGGGAGTTCGAGCCAGAGGAACCTCCTAGCGCAGCCAATGTAGCACAATTGGTAAGTAGAATGTTACACGGTGTAGGGAGAAATGCAAATATAACCGCTTGCTGGATGAGAGGAATCACGCTGAGTGGGCTGAAGCCTAAATAGCGGAAACTGTCGTGTGGACGGAGCCTATGACGGCGCAATTGCGGCCGTATATATGCACTATGTACACGTCGAAAAATGACGTGATTTTGCCCTACAATCAGATCCCCTTCTGTTGGCTTCTTGTCTATAATCACTCCTCAGCCGGTTTCGTCGGTAGGTGCAACTACGAGTTTCATCTGGGCCAGCTCAAATGTTCATCGGATCTAAATTACTCAATACAACGAAGTAGATTGGCTCTTACTGATATAAAGAAATGATTAGTGAACGGGGGGGGGGGGGCTAAAGGGACGCAGACTCGCAGGGTGGGCTTTTTCCCCCTCTTCCGGGAATGAGCTGACCCATGATCATGAGACATGATACACCAGCTACGCCGTCCCGTCCTCATCCAGATGGTCCCCTATTCCAGTCTTCGTCATTTTTACCCGTCAACGTCGTCACTTCAAAATCTAGAGCTCGCCGGAAATAGTCTGCTACCTTTCAATTAGTCATGCAAATCCCAGATTTGTCCGTAGGACACGTATAGACCCAGTATAGAAGAAACAAGAGAATTCTTAGCATGTTCTTTCATGGTGCCTCATTGTGTCCCACTGAAGCTTAACGTACTTATAAAATGTCACCAAGTTAGACCAAAAGTCCAGCATACACTGCACAGCAAAAGACATGTTTGACTCATCCACAGTCTGCAAGTATAAATAGATGCTTGTTTGTCCCCTCTCACCACTTTGTTTTCTTTCGTCTCACACATTCTCTGGTAGTACGGTACACAAGTTTTGTATCTGGTTCCATTATACACATCGTGTTTGCTGTATATCTTCCATTAATAATCGTGAATCTAACGAGAGACCATGATGCGTGGATGATGATAGACATGGTTCACAGCTAGCGGGTAAAATTAAGCAGCCGCAGCACTTCCCTCCATCCAATGCTCAAAAGATTGGAAGGACTAATTGAAACTCACCTCTGTTTAGATATACTTCAAGTGCCGTTGTCACCTTTTTCAAGTGTGGAACAAGCGTCGAAAGAAGTGGTTGAGTGCAGATTGAAGATTTTACGACCTGAAGACGGACTACGTAGAATGAGTGTCAGGTTGCGCCGCAGCTTGCGGAGGGACGAGAACGGTACAAGTAATGGGCCGCAGTATAGGCGCCAGGACTTCACGTGACCCACTTGCTACGCCATTTCGTTGCTCAGCCGCTCGACCATCACCTGCGGTTGAGACCATGCGCAGTCTCGAGGCAGCGCTGCCCGCGTGGTACTCACGGGAGCATGGAACGCATCTACCAGCGTCCATCTCCCCCCCTCGTTTGTCTTCTGCACCCATCCACCATCCCTGCTGAAACGATGTTTTAGGTGAGCCGCCAACCCGCGAGCCTTTGTGTGGCGCGCGGGCGGGTGGGACGTCCCATACGATCCACCACGTCTCGGGCTCCGCCCGAGGGGGTTCCCCTGTCCCACAAGTATGTGACACACCTGCACTTGTAGTTCTAATATATGGCATCTTCTCATACACACGTCGTGCGTTCCGTAAGCGGAGAGGCCCAGTTAATGAATCGATTGAGTTGAAATAGCAAAAATGCTGTAAGCGGGTTCAGAACGGGACCGATCTACAGAGAAACCTAGGTCATACCTTTCGATCGAATCAGGTCTAGTAACAATTCTGTTACGGGCCACACACCACGTAATTTCGCTTCAACTGGTTGAGCATTCCGGTCCTCTGCGCCGATGACCATCAAAGTCGCGAGTGCAAAGGAAATATTCCCAGTAGGTAGCGATTATCCTCCAGCATGACAGACGACGACGAGCTCAAATTAGTGATCTTCTCGTTTCAACACATGAGCCAGCGACACTTAGGCGTGTACCGATGGGACTCATATGTCCGTGTTCGTGGTCGATCTTCTTCTGGAAGAGGTATCAAGGGCATAAGCGTGATCTCCGGATGGCGGAGAACAGTGAGCAGATTTTACAAAACACGAGACTCACAAAGACTGATAGTTTTGTCATAGTTCGGTTGGTCGCAAGTCTTGTAGAGAATCTTGGCAAATGGATAGTTAAAGGCACGCAGCTCGGCACTGGTAAGTAGAATCCAACAGGCAAGAGATCTCGCGAGATGGGGTCCAGACTTACGTCTCGTAATTATCGATGGTCTCCGACAACCACACTTCGCTTAGACATCAACTACGAGCGCTCCAGGTATTGTCAACAACGTCCAGGTCATCACGAGCCTACTAGAAGATCTCACAAATAGAGAGCGTGGAAACCTGAATCCGTTGTATGGTTATCTCGCAAGCACACGATACTCTGGATGGGTCTATCATTTGGATACACGGTCACCGAGGCCATGAAATCGACTGGTCGGTATCAGAAATGCAGAGGCTGGTGATACAAAATGGAGTGAAAACTGCGAGCGAATTTCTTCAAAACAAGACCATAGGAAGCCAGGTCAACTGATCAGATTCCGCAGCGACGGTACAATGGGAGCAGACATAGGCACAGTGAGACAAAGTACTGTTGATTCAAACGAGTAGTTTATCCAAGAGTAGCGTGTATACTTATAAGTGAGGGCTTGGGTGTGATGGGATGCAAGCGCTTGAATGCGTGTGGATGAGTCACGTTCACGTAATCCGTTCTTCACGTGATCGGGCGACGATGCTTGCTAGCCACCACTCTCATTCGGGCCAGTTTTGCAAACACGCAATTGGGACGCTGGAGGAGGCCGTAAGAGCTGCGATAGCGGCAGGTTTCAAGGTTTATGGGCTAACAGAACACGTTCCGAGATATCGAAGGGAAGATCTTTATCCCGAAGAGGTGAGAGATTGTGGTCATTACACCCGGGATATCCCATTGGCTAACATGCTCCTAGATAAATATAGAACCCGCTGATCTTGCTCATACTTTTGATCTCTACTTGAAAGAAGCTCACAGGCTCAAAGTCGCATATGCCGACCAAATCACCCTTATCGTTGGGCTGGAGACGGATTTCATCACTCTCAATGACCTTGACCAGCTTGAGGCTCTTCAAGTTCACTACCCTGGACAAATCGAATACGTTGTCGGCTCTGTGCACCACTGCAACGGTATCCCCATCGACTTCGACGAGCCAACGTTCGAAAAATCTGTCACATCGTTTGCCGATTCACCTTGCACTATTAACGACAAAGTCCCAACCCCAGCCCAAATTTCGTATCTCAACGCTTACTTTGACGCTCAGCTTCAGCTCATGGAGCGTATTCACCCCGAAGTCATTGGGCATTTTGATCTTTGCCGTCTCTACACACCAAACCTCTCGCTTCGAGCTGTCTGGCCTCGGGTAGAAAGGAACGTCAAGTACGCGATTGAGTATGGTGCAGTATTCGAGTTGAACGCCGCAGCCTTCCGGAAAGGATGGGATAGCGCGTATCCGGGCCGCGAAATCGTCGAGGTTTGGGCATAGCATTGTTTCTTATCGAATCGGGGGTTGATTCGAGTCTGGTTCTAGCTTATCAAGTCGCTGGGAGGAGGCTTTGTGCTTTCCGATGACTCACATGGGCCAGCCGCTGTGGGGCTCAATTATGACCGGCTACTATCCTATGTCCAGGAGATGAGCATTAAGAAGGTGGCGCATCTGGAGACCGCAACTCAACGTAGCAAATCAGGGCGGCAAATCCATCCCGTGTATTCATGAGGTAAGTCTACTTTCATAGAATCAATCTCATGGAGCTTGGTCCATTTAGCACTTTGAATGTAAATTTCTAGCTACGCCGAAGACATTTATTGCGTGTAAAACCATTCGTGTGAATCAGAATATTTCCAGCTATCAGAAAATTCTACATCGGCTTCCTTGCGACTATTCTAGTACGCGTTCATGGTGTTATTGATGAGACAATGAAATCGTAAGCGTGTTCTGGTGAGCTTTACACCTAGAGTAGTACCCCTTTCTGAGCTCACGGTATCAAACAAGCGCCGCGACTGGACATGGCCCGGAGATTGGGGTGCACTTGTCAGAGATTTCTATCGGTTCAATTCCGGCGTGCTTTAATTCGTGCTTACTTGCCAGCCGGGACTATGAGACATTTGTGGATGGCGGCGTGTTCACCAAACACTTGCATACAAAGCTAAGCGCCCATCATGCGTTCGCTCTAACCGACAGAACATAATGGCGAGCCCGCCTGATTCCAAACACGTTCCAGAGCGGGATACTTCCTATTTTTAGCGTACTACCTCTGGTATCGTGCACCTAACCGATGCCAACCTTCGGCGGCCTCACATGGGCTTGGTCGTCCTTGGTCCGGATCGTTCGGGACGAAGGCGCCAACATCCAGCGCGTCTTCGCGTGGTCATCGGAGAGGCCGTCTTGATTGAAGCACGTGATGGTCTTCTATCGGCTGGTGTTATGATGGGATACGTTTAGTATAAAGGATGATTGAGCTGTACCGTTGGTGAGCATCAGTCATCTCCTTCGAGTCTATTCGCTCAACATCATGCCTTCCATCCCAAGTTTGACTACAGTCGCTGCAGCGCTTTTGACTGTTGCACCCTCCGTTTTTGCTGGAAAACGTGGTCTCGCCTGGCCGTGGTGTAAGTTGGGCTTCGCCCGCATATACACAAGCCATTTTGACACTTTTTGTAGACAACGAGGGTATCAACCTGGACCCCGCCAAGCTCGCCGGTTCTAACGTCCAGTTTATCTACAACTGAGAGACCTGGCGCCCAGCCAAAACCACGTGAGCATCTTTGACATATCCGAACGTATCTTCTGTTACTGACGACTATATACCTAGCAACCTGAATTGGATTGGTATGCAAGCCACCAAGGATTCTGCCTCCTCTCTCATTGGCCAGCTTCAGACCCGCGCCGCCCAGCAGGGCTGGAACACCGTCTTCTCGCTGAACGAGCCGGATGTCAACGGGATTAGCGCTGGTGATGCGGCGAACTGGTACATTCAGAACATCAACCCCCTTGCAATTAGCCATTTACTCACGCGCATTGACGGTCACGGGGGCTCCATCTAACTATTGTGCCAGAGAAAGCAATTCCGGCTGTCACATCCAGCCAGAACTCAGGACAGGGACTAGACTAGGCTGCCGCATTCATCTCGGCGTGCGCAGGTCGTTGCTACTTTGACTATGTGAACATTCACCGGTACGGTAGCACGTTCGCTCAGTTCCAGTCGCACGTGCAGAATGCGCACAACCGGTTCCCGAACTATCAAGTACGCATATAGCTCAGTTTCTTTCTCTCGTATGCTCTAACTATCTTGAATAGCTCGTTGTCAGCGAGTTTGCTCTTGTCTCTCCTGCGACGCGTGATCAGCAGGTTGCGTTCCTCAAGTCGGCCATGTCGTTCCTTGATGGCGCGTCTTATGTCGCCATGGTATGTTTTCCCTTCTTCTAGTCTAATTAATTTTGCTCACACGCCCATTGAAGTACTCTGTCTTCAGTGCCAGCTCTCCTAGCTTGATCTCGAAGAACACCGCCGGGGGAGAGGTCGGAACTGGCTCCTCGCTCTTCAATGATGACGGCAGTCTGAATGCCAATGGTATTGCCTACCGTGGGTAAAAGTGAACGTATCAGCTCTGGAAAACCCCCTGTCCAATACTTTTTTGATTACATCATTTGTAATTAGATACCTTTGAATAGAGGTTTTTAGTTTTCAGCGCCTCCAAGCAAAACAATAACAAAACCCTGCAACCATTAGTCGAGAGGAGATGCTGAATCGACTCAGCCCTATGCCACTCAAACTGCGGCTGACCTGAGATAATTGCACGGCAGAAATGATTTTAGGAGGCACGAGACCTTCGTTGGTTTGGTCGTGTTACTACATAGAGTTTACCGCGCCTCGTAACATTTGAAATTGAACTGAGCCGATCTTAACCTCGGCATCCATCGCAGGCCGGCGATGAATTGGGGGGCGACTCTGAGATCATGGCAACCGAGAGCTAGGATCCCCCACTCCGGCCCACATCTGTCTCGAGTACTCCACGGCTATATACGACACCAGACTCAAGGCTACGTTCCTATCAAATCCCGCGCATATGTATCCAGAGCTAGTACCTCATGCTTGCACACCGCTACACTATGCTCTGAAATCAATCGATGGAGGTTACGGAAATCGGCCTGGAGTCTATCGATGCTGCAGCAGCAGCATTACTTCCCCCAAGCTCGCCGCATTTCGTACACTAGGCCTACATACGGGTCCAGTTTTATCGCGAACACCATACCCACCAGCTTTCGAAGCGGGGACGGCCAGCAGCCTACTAGAATGCTCCAGCTGGTCCGTCTTGCAAAACCAGAGAAGAACAAACTCCTCGCTGCACTGGGCCTCGTGAGTAGGAGGCATGGATTTCCGTACTTGACTAATCAGCATTCACGAATTAGCTGCTGGTGTCTTCCTCTATCACGATGACCTTTCCTGTAGCATTTGGCAAACTGATAGATTTCTTTGCCTATGGGACGACACCGGCAAGTGAACAGTATGGAAGCGGCATTGATGGCTCATTTGACTCCAGGAGCTACTCCCCGCTAGTATTACGCCCACAGTCGTGGTTGGAGCGATTGCAGCACTCTTCACTCTCGGCGCACTGGATAGCTGCCCGTAAGGGCTAAATCGGCCTCTAACCTATCCTAAACCGATCTAAGCGGGTCTATCCGTCTATTCGCCAGTAGCGCCTTTGGCACAGCCACCTGTAGATACAACGTTTATATAATCAAAAGTCTTGACAGTGATCGGGCGGGACTTGACAGGTGTGGAGTAGGCCGATTGTCAGTCTACAACTCAGAGTGAGGCAGCGCGTCGGTCGAGTGGGCAACGTGCACGGCCAGCGAAACATGGCGTGGGGGTAGTTTCGCAAAATAATGACAATGGTGCACATACCAGGAAGAACGCACGGACAGGTGAGCATACAGCTAGTAATTTCAAAATCAAACTGTGGAGCTGACACAGCCCCAGCTGTCAAAGCCATCACCTTGCTCGCAAGGTCACTTCCACCCCCCAATATTCAGGGTTCTGCATCAAAACGCGCAGGGTCCTGCTATTCA
>WSTJ01000140.1:0-39450 GCA_019623705.1 Ceratobasidium sp. 428
GATTACACTCATACAAATTCATCTCACCCTCAAGAGCCAGAGTCCTCGCTTCTTCTTCTCCTAGAACTTCCGTTCGAGCTATTCGTGCATGTGGGGATTTTATTCTAGAGGTCATTCCGATCTTAACAGTCCATTATTTCTAGATACTGTCAATGGCTAGTCCTGAAGACCTGCTTACCTTAATTCGAACCTGCAAGCATTTACGAGAAGTTCTGTTAGACCCCTGTAATGTTATAATCTGGCAAAATTGGGGACGAAGGGTGCCTGAACCTCCACCTTGCCCATCCTTTATGACTAGAGCACAGTATGCCGCGCTAATATTTACAAGAGTTTGCACTGTATGTGAAGCCTTTGACCAGTCAATCATAACTCATTGACTTCGCAAACAGTGCTGTGGGATGACTACGAGACTTGGCGTCAAACCTTATTTACGAGTCCGGTTGTGTGGGAATTGCTGCGTCTTGGAGTGAGTCGTATGATATTTGATACTCTCCGTGTACAAGCACTTAAGGTTCACTCCAATCGATTAGGGTTGAATGCTACCCGGAGCTTAGTGACTGTCACCTGAAACCGTTTGTATCTCGGGATGCATGCTCTCCGTATGTGGAAGTTTTGCCCACAGAAAAGCAACCAACTCCGACTAGATATTATCTCCGACGAGATATGAAGCGGGTCAGGGAGGCTTACTCGAGACTAGAAAGGTCTGGAGATCATCTGGCTTTGAAACAATGGGAGAAGGACATGCGTGAGGAGGTTAGGAGGCATGATGAGGTACGCATTGCGCGACATCTTTCGATGGCGGCATTGAATAAACCTCAGCATCTAGTTTGGAGAGTTGTTACAACGATACCTGATATACCCCGAGCTTACGCCTAGACAGAAGAAGGAAGTGGAACTATTAGATCGTGTGGAGGTGCGCGTTCTCGAAATTACTAGCTCTTAGTTCTCTCGCTTAATTCGTATTCAATGTGATCTATTTTAATTTAATTCATCTCATTATGCTGTATGTTGAATCAGGTAGATTTTAGTATTTGTGTCGCCTACCTGAAGGCAAGCGTAGAACAAGCGCGTCCTGTATGCCAAGATATTCCCTGTGGTGACGTCTAGAGAGCGTGCACCTATTTCAGAACGCCGGTTATTCAGTATGAGTATGTTTCGGAGCCAGGGGTAAGTAATCATACTTGAATCGAGGGGCTATGCGTGCATTGAGGAATCAAAACGGATTTGTGGCTCACTTGATTTGCGTTTGATCGATCAAAATAGAATCATAGATCATCAGACTAATTGGACATTCACGTGCCAAATCCCGTGTGGGTTCTGAATTCCGGACTCGACAAGGACACCATCCAACTGCCAAGCATAGATCTACCGTTACTTGTGATAGATGTCTTCATGTACAAATGGGGTTCAGAGTATGTAAAAGACTCGCATCGCCGCTGGTGGTCAATACTTGGTTCCATGAAAGACGACTGCGGTTTTCATTATATGAGCAAACGTAAACGAAAAATAACCCCGGCCCACACGGTGGCTTTACATGGGAATAATAACAAGTTGACTAAAGTAAGATAGTGTTCATCTCAACTCTCGTCTACGCACCAATATTTGAGCGAGTACCACTTGGAATCCCATTCCCGAAACCTTCAATCCTCCATCTTAACTTCGATGGTTTTATCTCCGCCACCTAGCTCGGAGACGTGTGTCAAATGATCAAAGGTTTTGCCACGGAACATATATGAGATTATGAATCCTTTGAAAGTGCATAGCCTTGCGGCGTATTCTTGAAGGTCGAGTATCGTGGTCGACGGCTTCGTCAAAATGAAGACAGATCTCATAGTAGACCTATTGGCGTGGTAATAGAATACCGTGACTAAGAGTGGCTCAGCGTGGCGGGTATAGAAAAATAAGAAGCAACACTCACTAGTGTTCTCTTCGGCGCTTTTCCGATAATCTGCTTGGTCGGGCAGAGTACTGGGCACAGGTATTGGGGTTGAGCAACGATTGGATCGAGGTTTTATAAGTCGCCTATGAACGATTGGCTCGTGGTTTTCGCTCGAAGTTTCACTCGGCGTGGGTGATGGCATCAACGGTTTGAGCGTGGGTCGGGGAGCCTTCCGATCTCTTGCTAGTTCGGCAAACGGGAAATCGAAATCCGAATCGTCATCCTGGTTTTCATCCTTTACAGCATCAGCTCCAGGAGCGATATCTTCCGCGTCACTAGTTTCTGGGTGATCGTCGTCGTCGGTGCCATTATTGTCCGCGCTATCTTCCTCCAACTCTGGTTCAGACTCAGACTCTTCCACCACAGGAGGTGAGCTATCCAGGGTGATCGTGACGTGCGTCAATTCGGGCAGGAGTTCGGACCAGATGTTTTTTGAAACTTCGAGTGTGTCCCCGAGCTCCTCGACGAACGCTGAGATCGAGATACGCTCCGTTTCGACGGACCGAAGAGATCTAAAAGCTTCTTTCACCAGGGACAGCATGGTCTAGGGAGTTGTTTGTTCCATCAACATTAACGAGCGCGAACGCGCAAACCTAGCAGACTCACATCGTAATTGGCACTTCGGCGGACAGCCACCTGATGACTATGGTATTCTACGGAGATGAATCGCTTGGGGACGGCGCTCGCCTGTTGAGGGACCATTTCGACGTTGTGGTGTAGCAAAGAGGATGATCAAGAGGCGTGTTTCACAGCCACATACTAGGATCGCCGCGCTCATGACGTAATGTCAGCTCTCGGGGAAATGTATAGGAATTTCCGAGAACTTCGGCTCCCTTCTCTTTCCTCCTCATCTCGGTAACCCTCTGTTATTCCACTCTCTTCCCTTGATGTCTATACGTACGACTCCGCCTCTATTCGATGATAAATTCTTAATTAAAGAAGAAAAAATAAAATGTAAGTACGAGGAAGTCGGCCGGAGCATTTATCAATAGTGCTTAATTCATGTTGAAAACCTTGGTCTGAAGCTAATGAGTGAGCGATTATATCACGATGAAAGGCGCCTACCTTGGTTTGCTTTGTTAACTCTTTTTCATAAGGGAGTTATATACGCTACCAGGCGGGTCTGAAGTCCGAGGGAGCGCCCTTCGCAGCGACTTTGACCATATCTCGAGAATCCCTAAAGTCTTCTCTTCATCTTGTTTGCTCACAAGCACCTCGGCGGCTTTCATAGAGATGACCAGCCCTCCGTCCGGGGTGATACGGTAATAGATTCATTCCCAAATTCGTGTAAGTTACAGTTTACCTCAACGGAGCATTGTTGTTTTTTGTCAATTTTGAGTTGGCTACACTGAAACTATGGAATATATAGCTCCTCAACGTGAGGCGCTTCAGCTCATATAGCGCAGGGCGGTGCTCCTGGATGATCACATAAAATACGTGCACTTCGGCGAGAGGGATGTTTATATCTACCCATTTTGCACCGCATACATTCACCTTTTTCTCGATTCCAACATTGCATGTGAGGACTTTCGGCAACGTTGGCCATTACCTACCTGTACCCGACTTCATCGAGGTTTGAACACCCAATACGTCCAATCGTGAAGTCCTTGGCGACGTATTATAGGACCGGTTAGGCTTACACCCACACCTTCATAATTAACATGTAAATTGGATTGAAGAGGTGTTACACGACTGAATACAGTTCAAGTAAGTACTAGTTTCGCGTTCAGTTAATGGTGGAACTCGATCCACTCGCCGACCCCCTGATGAGAGGTAGTTTGGACAGGTGAGCTCAAGGTTACCTGAAGGACAAACGTCTTGTTAGTATCTGGTGAACCTCGGAGGGAGGAAAATTCAGATACAAACTCACGTTCACATTGCCAGGGCCGCCCATGGGATCGCTGATATATATGAGAGTGTCTCCGCCATCTTGGCCTTGCACGACGTAGTCCTTCTTTCCGTGGATCGCCTCAGGGCCAGCAATTACGAGGGTCGCGGGGACTTTCTCGCCTATGCAACAGCATGCAATCAGTTAGCTCGGAAAGGCGTCGGGGTATGAAGCGCTTACCCGCAGATTCGTTTTTGACCGAGAATAAAAGTTTACCCATCTCTCCAGGCTGTGCGATAGACTCAATGCAACAAAGTTGGCCATTGCTAAAACAGGCAACGCCTTGACGAGATTGCGCGTCAGCCATAGTGTGTAAATAAGAGCGTTTTCGAGGTAAGGGGTTTCTAAGGAGGGTTCGCTTTGCCTAGCATGATTTTATACGCCAACGAGCTGCCCTCCGTTACCTTTCCGCATGGCTATGCTCCTGGTGAAGTTGCGTAATTCTACGACGGATCATCAATCAGTAGGCGATTTGTGAGATCATCACATCAATCAACCTTCCTCCCATCTCGCTTCGGACTTGATCGACCCTGAGCATTCTGCATATCGTCACCCTTGATCGACCTATCAAATTAGCGCGTAAATCCAGAGGCTATCCACCCTCCGGCTCAGATAATGCTGCACTTGTTGGGCGGCGGAGCCGCCGGATAGGGGTTGCTTACGTGTATGCTCCGACTGTATATAGACTTCGTGTATGCATCCGGTTCTGGGAGATTTCTCCCCCCGACCATCGTCTCATGTTCATCGCAGTCGCGTGGTCGCGACGCTCTCGACCTCGTGCATCAGCACTAACTATTTAGAGCATCCCCAGGGAGCAGTGAGCTCATGAAACTAGTTCTGCTCGGTTGCGGCTCCGAACTCGATCTGTCGTTCCGATGCATGCATCAATTTTTATTCAAATATTGAGGGATTAATGACGTTGAACGTAGACGTTGCAGGCCGTACTATCTTATTGCGGTTTGCAAAAGTACTCGCCAAGCGCCGAAAAAAGTTTGTCGTTTGTGGTTCCGCAAAAATCACTGTATCTCCACCAAATCAAGTCCAATCTGTATGATATCTGGCTCGTTAGACTCGCACGATATCCGGAAAAATTATGGCCCATCTAAAACTCGCTTTGACAAACTCTACAAAAAGTCAATCCGCTGAGAAGTGACGTACTCCTATTTAGGAGTATACTATGAGGCTTGAATAAGCTGTAAGATCATAAATATATCTCCACTATACAAATCGAACTCAATTTGGCGAAGATACAGTGATTTTTGCAATGCCCCAAACGACAAACTTTTTCTCGGCGCTTGGCAAGTACTTTTGCAAATCGGCATAATTGACCGACGACCTACGCAATTATGACGACTCCAAGGAGCTTAACGTCGTGGTGCGGGAATCCTACAATCACTTCTCTTCACAGACGGTTATCAGTGAATTCTAGTGCTGAAGATGAGAAGTCCACCGCGGTGGGAGCCCTTTGTACGTACTACGGAAGCTTCAGGCAAACTACTACTCATGTGTATTACGAGGTTGCAAGTTGGTGGTCTGATTAGTAGCGTTGCCAAGCTAGAAATTTTCTCCTTGAAGCGGGATACGGAAGCTTGAGCTTCCACCCTTTCAGCGATTTAAGGTGTTTGGGGAACGTGAACGTGAACTGCTTACCAGCATTGACTTAGCTTCATGCTTCCTATATCTGGTGTATGCACTTCGGAGATTTACTCATGCTAGACCACCTGTATCGAAAATACTATAAAGATCACAAAATCTATTCAATAAATCTTTACAAAAAGTAATTCTAATGTTCGGTCCGTGAAAGAGTGCGTAGTAATGGCCTCCATGCTAGAAAGATCCCGCGGAGCTTCCAAATGACGGGTCTCAAGCGATATGTTTGACAAAGATAGGTGTTGCAGCGGGTTCGGATCGTGCTACGGTCTCGCTAGGAACGCCGGATGGGCTGGCCGCCCCGTTGTTCAAATCGCCTAGTTCACTAGCCGGGAGGCCTGGCTCGGAGCTAGCCCCCGAATCTGGCGCGCTTGCCAAAGTTTCCGCGTCGTCGTCGTCCCGGTCATCATCTTCCTCATCTTCATCCTCGCTATCCTGCGAGCGGTCCTCTGCGGCAGTCTCATCTTCGTCATAGTGGCTAAATGCTTGGTTAGTGGACGAAGACGTATTGCCTTGAGCACCTCCATTAGACTCGCGAGGTTGCTTGTTTTCTGTGGAGGTGTTCGAGTCATCGGAGCTTTGGGCGTGTGATTCTTCGGTTGCATGAGCCGGTTGTGTAATAGCCTCTCCAGAAGACTTCATTAGAGTGCCATCGTTCGCGGGCTGGAATATCATTACGACCATACTCTCCGCCCCTTCCGCCGTCATGTTCGTCCCGTCTCCAACCATATACTGCCTCTTCGACATTCCGTCGCCCAAAGCAAGCGACTCGGCATCGACAGATTCCCAGATCGCGCGCAAGACGCTTGTCTCCGGGTTATACGCGAACATCTGGGAATCTTTTGGATTCTTGTCTTTGCAGGGAATGACGCCTAGAGAAACCGGTTTTGCAGGGTCACGTTCATAGGTTGCACAGTAAGGTTCGAAATCGCCAGTCTTAGCGTCGACAAATGCCATCTGTAGAGTTACCATGCGCTCGCTCGCTGTTGTTGTTGAATTCGAGACAAGAGCAGGCGCAGGCTCAGGTGGAGCAAGATGTCCGGTATCGACGAGCCAGATAGTAGATTCATTGCCCTTGGTAGCTGCTAAGATGTACTGAGACTCGCTCTCGAGGGTATCGTTTCCATTCGAAGCCGCGAGTGCCTGAGGTGAGTTGGGCGAGATAATAAGTCCGCCAAGCGCAGGACCAAGAAGACCGTTTAGTAGCTCTGGAACTAGTTTGACAACACCTTCAAGACCGGGGATGAGACCAACGATCGGGATGATGGGATCAAGGAGCCCACGAGCAGTCAAGGCGTGAGTGTGGTCGGGGTCAGAGAGATAGTAGGTCACGGGTTTGATGCTTATGCGATGATTACCCTATCGTAGTGTCAACAGTGGACAACAAGCCCTCCTGGTTGTACTCACATTCCCTTTCGTCATATACACACCACGACGAGTCATAGAAGCGGATAATACGACCGGGTCACCGGAACTAGGTGAAAATTCCCCGCTCAATCCTTCGCGGGGTGTTTGACCTCGATAATGTTCCATGTGTTCTTCGCGACGTCCACTAGGAGTTCTCCGCCGCTCAGACCCATCAGAATGCAAACGACGAGGGCCAATAGGACTTCGATTCTTGAGCGATTGTGAATTGCCATAATCAATTGCGGACGAATGCCTAGACGGCTGCGAGAATAATTGAACCTTGTTGTCCAGCTCCCCCTAATCAATGTGGCCCCAGTCAGCATATGTGTAGCATCGAACGACTAGATGTTAGAGGGCTCACCGGAAAAATGAGGGCCGGGGTTATCAGCTCATTATCCGCAGTCTCGGACGGGGCCGGAACTTGAAGGTCTGGGACTGCGGCGTTTCCGGCGGGAGGAGTAGCTGACAGGGCATCGACCACCAAACCGAACGCTATAGCAGCGGAGACGACCTGAGGAGTAAAAACAACCATCGTATTAGAGGGTAAATGGGGTGGTCTGAAAGAAAATGTTTGAGAAGTCCGAATCCACTGCGCGCCCCTGTTATTTATCCCTGCTAATGTCATATGCCTGACCCCTGGTTTACTCACCATCATGTGAGTTACGAAATTCGATATAGGGGTAAGTGGCGATCGAACATCGCCGAAACGGGCAGTATCAAGCGCATAATCGGAATGAGATAAGATCAATATTCGGGTAGGAAATCGAAGTTCGTATGAATCCATACACTCATATACAACATTTCCGCATTCAGTTGTCTCGGTCACGATCATGCTTCTGCTCTTGATCAGAATTAACATTGAACCTTTTGTATGAAGTCGGTCGGGTGAGATTTAAATCTCGATCGGGGTCATAGTGGAATATTTCACGGGGTCGTTCTTGGCCACGGGCGCGATGGTATCGTTCTCTTTCTTGATTTTCGAGTTTCTAGAGAGGAGCAAATTGGTAAGAAAACTAGCGTAATATCAGTGCTATTACATACTTGCTCATGCTCGACTCTACTGCTGATGAACACAACCCTGTATAGTGGGTATTTTCGATTGAAATACTCGAGAATCCGCCATGCACCCGGGATATCTTCACAATTGACAATAGCGACTCCCCTACGCAAAGTGGATCGTTAAGTTGACGTGGAATCTAGAGTGAAATGGAATACAGACTTGTAATCTCCGGTTTCCGGATCTTTTACTAAGTTACTCCAAGTCAGTCCCCTATCATTGAATGAAACAACTTGGGATACAAACCGACTTTATACCGAGTAACACCATCAAGCGACGCGAGTATACGCTTCATCCAGTCTGCTCCGCGCGGCTCCCGTGGAGTGCCTATCAACATGAGGGTAGTGGTTGGTCTCTCATCCCACAGTGGACGCCCAAATTCTATGTTGTGTTCCCGAAGTTCCATGCCGCCAAGCGAAACGCCAACAAGAGATTTTTTTGCGTCAATAGCTGACTCGGTGTCTCTGAACGCGATGCCAACCGCCCCAACAAAGCTGAGGTCCTTGCTGGTCACTACTTATAGATCAGAGAAGCACGGTCATAACCAGTGTGCATACGCACTGAATCGAATAGACTTTTGATTAACAGCCTTTTCTTTGAGCAATTCGACAAACTCAAGGTATTGGAGGTCGAGGGGGAGCCCGGATATATGAAGAACGTGGGACGGTTGGTTCGGACCTGGCGCTTTCGAAGTAAAGGGATTGATCTTGGTCTCATATCCTCTGAATCGAACCGGATCCCTTTCTAACTGATACGCCGCATCGGCAGCCGCATCCTCATTCTCAAAGTGAAGAAAGCCGAATCCGCCTAAAGGATCGTTGAGTACGGTGTCCCAGTCGCTGAGCAAGGAAATAATTACGAGAGGTGGTATTTTTGTAGTCCCTAAGCGCACCCGAATTAAAGACTATGTTGGCGAATGCAAAGTTGGGTTACGTAGTCAGAGCGACTTCCGATAGCGCTCACTTAGTTCCGTCTTCACAAGTCCTTTCAAGCTAGAAAATGCGCTGCGAAATTCCTCGTCGGTAACATCTTGATGAACCCTGGCAACATGCAATGATCTACTTGAGGTAAAATCTCTACGGCTTCTTGCGGTAGCTCCTAGCTCAAGTCTATCTTCATTGCTGGATCCAAAGTTGTCGTAGATTCGAGATCGCTCTCGTTTGGCCGATACAGGTATCGAGCAGGAAATTGGTCTAGTAGAGGTTATTTGAGAGAGCACGGAAGAGGCCTTCGATGTCGACACACGACCAGTTGCGGAAAGTCTAACGGAATTCGTCCAAGTTTTCAGTTGTAGAGCATTCCTAGCGCAGATCATGATCGAGAACTTCAAGTTCCAAGCGTGACACCCGTTACATGTAACAGAGCACGTGGAACTCCTAAATCACATGCGGAGGGTTGTTTTTGGGCTGTTTCCACCAACCACAAGGCTATAACTTTGTCGAACCTACTTGGTTGTGCATTACTCTAACATATCAGTATATATTGTCTACATACTTGACTTATAATCAAGCTTCCCTGAATTATCTAAACGTAGCTTAATCTTTAGTTTTCCGACCTTGAGTCGTGTGTTCCTCTTATTCGGTCGCCTAAGGTTGAATGAGCTCGAGGAAAGTGAATCCTGGCCCCGTTGGAAAGAGCTGTTTGACCTGTCGAAGAAGGTAAGTGGCCAAGTTTGATAGTCAATTTTGGTTTAATAGGTGAAAGATTTTGCCAGACGGAAGAAATGCGATCTTCGTCGGCCAACTTGTAATAGATGTTTAAAAGGTGAATTTGAGTGTTTGGGATATGACGACCCACAAAACGCAACATTCCTATCGCCATCCGAACTGCATGTGGACGATGTTTCAGAGACTCGAACCACGCAATACTTTCAAGATCTACCCGCGTTAATTCCTTCTAGCGAAGAAGGAAAGCTAAAGCTTACTGCTTTGTTTTCGGATTACACGCAGGCGAGAATTTGCATTGATTAGTGGGTGTCAGCTAAAATAACATATTGTGATAGAGCATCACCCTTGTTTCCGGTGTTTCCGGCTCGAAAATGGTAGAGACGACATCGCATGTCTACAACAATACTAGCAATGGAGACCATCAATCGTTCCCACTAGCTGCTTCCTATGTACCTCACTCTTCGAACGCTCAGCCTCCCGCCTTAGTTCCTAGTCAGCCTGAGCCACTCAGTGATAACCCCTCTCAGCCTCTCGTGCAATTCAGTCCTTGGATGCCTCTTGGGTCAGGAGCCAAAACCACTGTACCTAGCCTCTCGCGTAATCCACCACCAGTCCCATTTGAGATGCAGACACTTATCAATTTTATTATGGTTCAACGTGAGTATTTCAGAGCGCTCGCCTTTAATTCGTTAGACATTTTGGGTTAGATGAGAGATTCCTCCGGCTCTCGTACTTCAACCCCGTCCATTGGCAAGTCAAGACGGTCCGAGACGATGTTAGTTGGCGCTTGCAGTCCTCCGAGGTTGCCCGTTGGGTGCTGTTCATGGGTGCACAAATTTTTGAATCCATTCTTGATGGTACAACTACCAATCAAATAGCCACGTTCGAACGATGGATCACACGGATGGATTCTTCTGTGAACACTGCGCTCTCACGCCGTTCTACCCTAGCGGAACGTCAGATCCACCTGACTGGCCAATTAGAGGTTGGTGGGATCAATTGAGAAAGAACAATATCTGAAATAGAGAACGTGGCGTTTAGCTTGCGTTCTTTAAGTTTAGGTTCGCGGGAGGGTCGGACTGTTACCTGATCTTCCGGAACTCGGCTCCAATATTCCTGCAAATCGTGTTCTCGGAGCCGTCACTCTGGCCGGATCGCACTCTTCAACCTTATCTCGCTGCCAGGATATCTGTTGCCCACCTGCTTGCCACTGGGTGCTATGAGCTTGGTCATTTCGTCATTCTGGATACTGTGTGTGCGATGGTCTACGGGTTACCTCAGACGGTTCAATATGACACCTCCACGCCTGCATTCAGGACGCATGTCTATCCGATTGAGTGGCTCCACGGTTGCCCTCCAGAGCTCCTAATAGTGTTTGCAGAAATCAATCAACGATTTACTGAGAGATACATTCTAGGACCAGTTCAACATTGGCACGATCTTGAACGGCGCCTAAAGACATGGGAGGCTCCTCTGGAAACTGAGCCTGGGGAAGATTCATGCAAAGTAGTGGCCAGGCTGGCTATTCAAGAGGGCTGGCGTCAAGCGTTATTGGCCTACCTGTACATGGTAAGTTTTCTTAATTTGAAGAAACAGTATGATTGAACCACTGGGTTAGTCAGTTTGTGGGTTCCGGTCGGACGATCCTCGAGTCCGAGCGGCCGTACAACAAATCTTCCGGCTAATTGGAACTATTCAATGTGACGGACCGACAATGATGAAAATTCAGCTATTTGGGCAGTACATAATTGTAAGTCCGCATATCTTCGCTTCGGTTTTCACGGTTTAACCGCCGCTCCAGGCTGGTGCGTGCACACATCTCGAGCACCAGCGCGCACTTGTTCGCACTCGTCTCACCTGTGTTGACAACAACCTATGGCTTTACCGAGGGGCAGACTATGTGCCCATACTCGATCATCTTTGGCACGGAGCGGCAGCAAATGGTCAGCCGGTATTGTGGGATGACTATATCAATTCGAGGAGGGCTGCGCTACCTGTGGTCGAAATAGATTAGTTTAGCTAATTCAGCGTTCGCGCGAAACCATCATGGAAAGCATTGATCACCTCACTTATATCTATGTATTTTGATCACGTTGTTGTTCTATACATGCGATATTATTATCTGTTCATCCTTCCCCAAACTTTCGTAATAGTTTTTTTTTTTTTTTTTTGGATCCAGTTTATAGTCAATGTGGGGCCGAGCCCTATGTAAGACCATTCGTAATAGTTTTCACCTAGGCGGCCTATGTCATAGGCTTGGAGTGATGTACCCGCTATATCCCATGCGAGTTTTGTCACTGAAGCTAATCACCGATTCGAGATGGAAACCTACTGCTGAGCGCGGAACTATGGCCAGGCAAAATTAGGAAAAACCAATTGTGAAACAAGGATCTCAGATTTATATATTGAACTTTGGTATATGCGTATATAGTGTGTACGGGGCTCGGACTTTGCGTTGTTTGGTCAGGTATACTTTGCATGGTCACGTGCTGTTGAGAAATCTTGTGTTTGTTTGTCACCACTGGACTCACCACCATGATGCGTCTCTCGCAGTTCCCTAGCTCCCACCAACTTCGCGTTAACAACGCAACCAAAATAGTCTTCAATTCTATGTATGTTGCCCCATTTGGCTAGCGGATCCACGATTTGTGGAGGCGAACCAGCCAAAAACTCGAGTGCGTAGTCCACCCCAATGAAAGTATTTCTTGCTGAAGCTTCCCTGAAGACATGGACGAAATAGGACGAGCGGTTATACATCCACTTGACGGGATTATGTCAATTTGTGTTTGATCGAATCATGCGGTTCGACCCTCGCGGCCCCTGTCGATCACATTCCGGTTAGACTACCGTTGGAGATTTACCCCTAACTGGACCGGCTGCCCCTAAGGATACAAATCTCTCGAATTTCCTGATGCTCGCTGAAATAATATAAGCCCCTCAACCGGCTTGTTCAACCTCTGTCGAACAACCACCCTCCCCAACCCGACCACTCTCTCGGCCACGCTCCTCACCTCAAGATGATTGCCTTGACCCCAGAGTTTGCAGCACTCCTCGCTTCTATCGCCGCTTCGGCGGTCGGCGCTGCTCCTAATCCCCGCTCGGGCGACCAGGACCGCCGGTATGTTGTGGACGTGGACCTTCCGAGTGTCGCCAAGGTTCATATGCGGCCTCGGAATTTTGCGTCAAACTCGAGGATACTTGGCCGTCATCATGAGGTGATTTATGAATACCAATTTTTTCTCGTGTTAACGCTAATGTACGCTAGCACGAGCAGGGAGAAGACATCGAGCCGGCCGACACCAAGGCTGTGTACATTCAACCTCCCGCTTCGGCCGCTGCCTCTGGCAAGGACGCGAGTCGTCGCAGTCTTGAGACCCCTATCGACCAGCCTGACCCGAACGAGGAGCTTTACGCCGAGGACGCAGACGTTGCCCTGGTAGACCATGTTACTGGAGTATTTACTAGCAAGGACGGCAGCGACAACCTTCGGAGGACAATGCTCCGTGTTGACTCCCAGGTACGATGTTACCCCTATTTTCACTTTCACCATTTTACTTACGAATTCTTCCTATACAGTACGGTCCCGGCTTGATCATTACTCGCGCTGCCTCTCACGAAGTTCAGCAAATCTCTCGTGCTCTTGCTCTCCACGAACTCAGCCGACGCGGCCTCCTCGACCCGTTAATGCCTATCCTCGGTAGTATCCCAGGTATTGGGGGGATTATCCAGCTTATTGGCGGGACCCTTTCGGATGTGCTCGGTGGCCTACCGATCCTCGGCCCTGTCCTTGGCGACCTTATTCTCTCTCCCCACCCTTCTGCTTCGGCTCAAGGTGTAGAATCCGGTTCCGAGTCGGGCTCTAGCCAGTTCTTCCTCGATGCCTCGTCCTCGCGTAACGCTTCGACCATCTATGTTGTCGACTCTGGTCATCCAACGTCCTTCGCGATTGCATCGCAGTTCAATAACACCAACGCAACGGCCGAACATGTCGTGTCGCTTCAAATGGCGTTTGTCAACGCTACGAGCGGGCAGGTTCAGGCCTACTGCGCCACCTTCGATAACGACAGCACAGGTGGACAGAGTGCGTTGGCGGTGAAGCCTTGTATTACGGATGGGGTGACGAGCGTTCCACATGCCAGCCAGAGCTTTGGGTGGAATCGTGCAAACAAGGCCGTGCGCCCGCTGTGGAACGACGAGTCTGGGAACGAGAAGAGGAAACGAGCGTACGTTGTCCAAGCCGGGTCGTCAGGGGCTGCTGTGATGAGCGAGAACGAGAAGGACAAGCCGGAGAGTGTGGTCCTGGTGTTCAAACCATTCGAGGCGCAGGCGCCGTCTAACGGAACGAATGCCGAAGAACCTTCAAGCGGGAAGGACGCTACTGGGGCAGGTGCCGACGAGGATCCAACTGTGCCTGCACCTGACCCTGCTGTGGCCGCTTTGGAGGACGAGGACGACAGCGTTCCCGTGTTTGTCGCCGGGGTTGATTCGTCCTAGGTTGTCGTCATTTTCATTTGAGACGTCGGATTTCCGGACTCTTTTGCAAACATATAGAATATGTATCATTCTTAGATAACCAGTGTATCTTTTATGTATTTTGGCGTGCATTAAGGCTACACTCAAAGTTGCGCGCTAAACAAGTACTTATGTTCGAGAACCAGGGTACTGTATGCTCACCACTGGCGCATACATGCGTGATGCCTGAACTTCCTTTGTTTGGACTCGAAAGTAGCTACGTAGCTCTCGCAATGCGTTACTTTCTCTTCGAACACCCAAGTTACCAACAAGAGCTGAGTACAGTATTGAAGACAAGTGAGGGAAACGTTTAGATTGGTAACAAATCAAGCGCCGAGAATGGCACGTGATTTGCGCGATCACAGCGCCGCGATCCTGTTTTGTTCCGCCACAACAACCAGCGACAGAGAGCAAGCAGAGACCACACCATACAACCAGTGATGGGTCTACTATGCACTAAACGAGCCGAAAGAGCATTCTAGCTTGCGCGACGTTATCCGTATTACACGATGTCATTATCTGATTCGGAGCTCGGGTGGTCATGCATCCCCGGCTCCCCGAGCCTGGTGCCAATCTCCTTATGATCACTGGCAGCTGTTACCCGACTTCCACGGAGCTTTCCTCGTTCTCCGTTCTATCTCATTCTTGTCACCTGGTACCGCGTTTCCCCCTTCATCTACTGCCATAAAATCTTAATGACCAAGACTAGCATTCAGGTTCTGGTTAATAACTCGTCAAATATGTCTCGGTTCATATCATACCTCAGTCTACTCTGGGTCAAGTCTGCGGGATCCAAGCTTCTGTACTACTCTGCCGTGCTCCTTGCGGACAAACTCTAAGTCCTGGAGACCATTAAACTCCGCCCCCGCTTGATCTTTGACACACCGCACCCATGGCCAGTTTATCAGAAGCCAAGAAAGCTACAAAACTATTGGCTAAGCGCAGCTGTTTGGCCTCGTAGTCAACACGTGAGGCTGTTTTATGTATCGGCTTGCCACACTCTGTCTCGGTTCTTCCGCTTGGGTCCGAACAAACCACCTATATCTTACCAACTAGTTTCCACTAGTTGTCACATATCGCTACTCTCTCGGTTGCGAACGCTTAATCATGACTGTGTGGCTGCCCCACGCTTGGTATTCTCGCTGTGCTCGATGGGTATAAACACCTTCCTTGGGATTGTTCAACCCCACTGCTCTAGTTCTGTGGCAAGCGGGTATCAGAACTTTGGACAGATTGATTTTAGTATGTCTGCGCCACGGGGTAGATTATAGCTCGAGAGCTAGCCTCTATGACTCATAACTTTCTAAACTGAAGCATGTTTCTTGAATCGCTCTCTGCTGAAACATAGGTTGGAGATTGCCTTTGAAGGTAACACTTGCGAAGTATACACTATATATGCGCTCCGGGGTGGGAAACTACCCGATAGAGAGCATCCGAATCTCCTACGCTGGCTTGCAATCAGAAGCGGCAAGTGCTCTTGTATTCCGTGCACAAATCCTCCAGTGGGGTAGACCGAATAATTACTATTTAGCCAGAGTCTTCCCTTCGAATTAGTGAAAAGCTTAGTTTGGTATGACATGTGCCAGTGACTATCACGAGTTCGTCTCAGATCTTGGTACGCATATATACACAGAATGAACTCATTTTTTGGGATAAACATTGTAATAGGTAAAAGGAGCCGCCAAGCTTCAGGTCTACCAATGATTCAACTCAAGCTGCCTTAGACTAGGCAAAAATGGTTGTTATGCTTGGCGGTTCAACCTCACCGACTTTGTTCCGAGACTAAAGATTATCAGAACTCCGTGCACCTGGTTTCACGCGTCGAAGGGATCTGTCTCCTTCCTGGCCGGTCACTGCCTACGTGGCTCCGAAATATCGGCTATCAGCTATCTCTCTTGAACTTTTTGGCTACTGAGTCGGCACAGTGTGATCCCCAGTCCGCTCATCTGTCCAGATACATGTAAGATCAACCCCAAGAGCGTACGGAAGGTCATGCCCGAGGAGCATCGAGATTTTCCGACTCTCCGGCTAGTTTGCCGTGGCGAGACTAGATATAAAGGTTGCTTGGCAAAAAGAGCTTCAGATATCGTGCCCTTCATTTCTTTTGGGTCCGTCATGTATCGATCGATTTCCGCTAGTGCTCTGGTTGTTGCCGTAATGGCATCGGCTGTCGTTGCCCAGCAGCCCATGTATGCCCTTTGCGGCGGAAAGGCTTGGTCGGGTAGGTTTCTGCGTGTTTCCATATTCATGATGACTAGGTTATTCAGTTGCATATTGTCTCCAAAGGTCCGACCACCTGCGTTACTGGAGCGACCTGCACAGTACTTAACGGTATGATATGTGTTCATTGGGGTTACCCGGGCTATCGTTTAACGTCTGTATGATTCTAGACTGGTGGTATCAGTGCCTACGTACGTCCATTGCTGGCTTAAGGCAAGCAAAGCATAACTCATAGTAATGGCACTAGCGTCACCGCCAGCATCAACTACAGCGTCAACTGCGGCCTAGTATCCCAATATGGCCTCTCTGCCCCGAAGTTGACTCATGTTCTTGGCGGTCTGCCGCAATGTTTGGTTATCTGTTTTCAATTTCCCAAGATAAACCACAAACTGTATGCGTGCCACAAAATTTAAATTCCTTTCTCATATCGGCTCAGATCCTTTCCAAATACTTGGTTCTACAACGTGAGATACCAGAGGTGTTCACTGAGCCCCAACGCAGGAGTAAAACCGAGAATTTGCTACGCACACCGCTTAGCCAGTAAAGGACGACAAAACAATCAATAAGATACATTTCAATCTAAACTAACAACTACATGATACAGCATAAGATCCTCCACCCCGTAAACCTCTATACACCCATGTCCACTACCGCTCTCCTCGACCTCACGTAGTCGTCCCATGTGACCGGCCCACCATTCACCGCCACTCCATGCCATAAATGATCCAGCAGAGACGTGAACCTCATGCTTTTCAGTAGCCAGGTTTTATGGGTTCCAGTCTGCGAGACAACAGCACGAAACTTATTGCGATCTGCTTCGCTTCGTGTACAAACGCCGGCCTGGCATCCGATCGTTAGTCACAGTTCAAAGGCTGGGAGGAAAGGGGCGAACTAAAAGTAGCGGAACCAATAGGTGCATCCCCGCAGCGATTTGAGATTTTATGACCGTATGGAGATCGCTGATTTGTTGGACAGACGATTGGACTCGTGAGTCGTGGCTTGTCACGCCGCACATTCCCTAGGCGCGGTTGTCAGTCTGATGTGATCAAAAAGAGAATAGATAGCTGAAATCACCATGTACAAGTATATTAGTAACGCATGTCTCCACGCTTCTTGTAGTGCGAGTCTCATCACCAGCCTCAAAGATTCTGAGTCGGGGCCATTGTCGCAAGAAGGGCGCCATTCCCACACCTCCTTTTCGATTACCCTCCAATCGGTGTTCTCTTCTAATCCACCGTGCGGATGTCGCGCTCGCCATTGGTTGATCCTCACGATTGAAAAAGCGAACTGAGTCGGGCAACCATGAATATGCTCCATCGGGTACCCCCCGTGAGAGTGAATCACCGGATGAGAAGTATCATACTCGACCAGAGGTGGCAGGCCAGACATAAGACTGGTGATCATGTCGACGAATATAAATCGCCCGATTTCATACTGGCCACATGCGAGCGCGTGAGCAAGAGATATTCCGTTCGAGGCAGGATCACGAGGCCAAAGCATTGGGTCCGCAGACGCGACTTGCATGAATAACGGTGCCATGCGACGAAGCAAAGCATATCCTGTTTTGACGTCTGCGGTGATGTGTTTGAGGAACATGAGCTGGATAGCGCTGACGTTTAGGCGTGCTAATAGGTATGGTTTGATGGAGGAGTGACACACCTCTAGAGCGCCACACAAGCGCCCTGTCAAATCATCCAACGATACGTCGTTTTTGGACTCGGTTGCAATTCGATCGAGCCGATCGAGCCAAGGAAGAAATCGTTGGATGTTCGCTTGTTCCCCGTCTTGTCGAAGAGCACGGATCATCTGTGCACCGATGTAACTCGACCAGTGGATCAGGGCAGACGATGTGACCTGCGAAACGAATCGTTCTCGAACAATCCTCATGAGAGTCTGCATCGGCCGAAAGAACACAAGCTCAAATAAGGGTTCGTCTGCGTAAGAGGGTTGAACGAACAACTTTCTATGATTGAGGTATCAACTCACATTCGGACACAATAAATCGAACTGTCATGCCTGATATCTGGGGGTTCGGGATGAATCTCGGGGGCAGGCAATACCCTATGTATATCTCCGAATTGATAGCCTGGCGCTTTCGTGCTCGATAGACCAGATCCGTCCGACTTGGTTCGTCCGGAGCTGGATATGGCGGCATTTCGGGTCCGTAGTGCATGTCATAGTGTATGTGAACCAGTACGTTCTGTTATAAACTGATGCGTGGTTTGTTCTGCTGGTGTGTAGAAATAGCTTACCTTCTCAGCCTCCGCAGTTTCGGCTATCCGTGGGGACGACCGAGCTACAACAAACATGTTGTTATTGTCTAAAGTTCAGAGCAGTCGGTGGCGCTTACCCGATCTAGCCTGGGTTGCCGAACTGCATGGCGATCCACCATAAAGCTCGGGTGGTGAGGAGGCACAGCTGTCCGAAGAACTGCGATATCCGTAGCCCAAACACTCAAATCTCCCCTCGATACACCGGGCGCATGAGGGCCGAGTTTTGTCGCACTTTTTCTTCCTATGTGAGTCTGCTCAGTTTAGTCGCTCTGTTTCGGTGGCTGATTATTGACTAGACAACTGGAAGGAGGGGGTCCGGGTAGCTTCTTCATCATACAGACTGTTTGTATACGCTTTGTTTACTTGGATGCAGAGGATATTACAGTGGTCAGCGGAGAGACTGGTGGCGCAACCACCTGATGATCGTGGTTGAGAATGAGTTTCCAGTTCGATCAGTGGCTGTGCGTTGTGTACCTGATAGCAAATAGTTTGAATTGTTATCTAATAGAAATACACGATTATAACCATTGCCCTCCTCAAGGCAACACTCTACAATATGATAGTTCTCATGCCACTCGTATGACAGACTTCCTAGCACGCCTTCCCGATTTGGAGTTCGGAGGTTACATTTTGAGCGCCTCCTGCAAGAACCATCTTTAGCCTCCTTCCAAGACGCACACTCCTCGAGGTAGTCCTTTCAAGCACATTTCTCCTCCAGTGGCTTGTACTCATAGTAGAAGAGGCGAACTGAGCTAGAAAACCATAAGCCTACTCCATCAGATATCGAACTTTGACTGGGATGAATGCTGAAGGAGTGACACATTCGGTGAGGAGGGACGACCAAACTCGCAGTGCGAACCAGAAAACCGGCCGCTCTGCCAGATGTTTGAGGATCCGGAGTGATTTGAGGGGGAGGTTGGAACCAGAGGTGCAAAATCTTTTTAAGTTTGTCGAACAAGAGTCACCTAGTTCCGAGCGCCTGATTAGCTCACACCAGTTCCTCATGATTACAGTTGTTGAACTCGCCTGCGCTGATTGATGCCAAGCCCGCACCGACTTAGCCACGCCCGGCCGGAGTGTCGAAGAGCCACTAACGTGAGCTTAACTCCTCTACTCGTATCCTAACCACGCACGACCTCCAGTTTTATATCGTTTGCCCGAAGGTCGTCTGTATTGCTCGTTTTTTCCTGCCTGAACGCTACTTAGTTTGATCCTAGTATTCCAAGAATGACTTTACAGTTATTCCGGAATGTCTGTTTGTACACCTCCAGCTCCCGAAACGGTTCATAGCACGCCTGAACCACACGCATGGCAACTAGTCAAAACGGCTCGAAATACTCGCGAGCGACCGGTCAGCCTTTTGCATCCGGGGATCGCGTCCTAAATTGCTATTACGCAACACCGCGTTCAGCCGTTTAGTGCCTATCTCCATGTTTAGCATAATAAGACGACCAACCCTGCGTTTTGTTTATAACTTCTTCTCCTAGTCTTCGTCTTCGTCTACAGAGTTATGGGGATATCGACAAACCGAGGACCGGATGCTTTCACTACTTCTCCCCGCTCCGGTATGTCGGCCAACACCAAGGCGAAGGCCTGGGAAACGAGTCTGGACGCCATGATTCGGGGACTTTCGCCTTGGAGCTTAGGTCTCACGGAGTGTCGAATGGTGTCCGGTCCGGCGACTCGTGGACGCGAGACGAACTCGCGGCTAAGGATCCACCCGGTATGCGTTGAGAACAAACGACAGGTAGCGAGTCCCCAGTCCAGCGGAGAACTATCTGCTGGCGCCGTAGCCGATTGGTTCTACGCCGTTAACGAGTGAAAGGACGCGCCTGTCGACGCCATGGAGTTTCTCGAGTGATCAGCGGGGGCCTGGGAAAGCATTATCCTCAATCAGCTCTATACCCACCCCTACTCGTCACAGAGAGCTCACCGCGCACCTTGTTGTCCGACTAAAATGCTTCCTAGCCTGTAGATCTCCGCCTGAGAACACCAAGGCCGACTAGCTTCCACCCGGTCCGACGCAGCGTGTCAACGAGCATCCCAGATGCTGCGATCGACCCGACGCGCTGATGGCTCCATGACTTTGATGCAGTACGATGCTCTAGTATTTCATCGGGTGAGCGGATACAGGAGGTTTGATCAAGGTGGGTTTAGACGATATGGAGGTTTGGTAAACGACTTGGGTGCGCACGTGACCGTTTGCTCTTTTCGGAGCGCTTAGCTCACGTATCCGCCGCCGTCCCATACTACAAAATCGATACAACCCCGCTCCATAGCCGACACTTCATGTTGGCGCTCTTCCATTACTTACACCGTCGAAAACTAAGATAGCTCGCGGCTATCTTCTCGGCTAGATGCAGAGACCGGGATTTGGCGCCAGTGCGGACTGACGCAGAACACAATCAAGCCCTGCCCGCTCCTCAACTCGCCCAGCGATGCTGCTTGAGTTTCTCAGGCTCCTGTGCCAATCTCTACAGTAAGAGCCTATCGGAGCTGCTGTCCAATGCAAAACCAATGAAATGTTGAAACAACTAAAAACTTGAAAAGAACATGAACAATTGTAAGAGGCACAGCCCGGGCATACATTCCATACAAAGGAGAAGCATGTAACATGCGGTATAAGTCCAGAAGACGCATACAGGTAAAGCAGATTCAGACGATGAAGGGCAGCAGAACAGAATTCCATCCGACTCGTTCAAGAGCAAGTGAGATAATCACTAACTAGGTTGCTTTCAACCTCTTCAGTAGTAGTTTCAGCGCTTCGAGCTCGTTTGTGCGTTGCGGCCCTTGCATTTCGTAAATTTTAACCAGCACCTCCATCGCATCTATCGTTTCGCGATGCCCGTCGCCGAAAACTCGCTGGTTGGCAGCTACCGTCCGAGTTTGTAGGGCTTCTGCCTCATCTGGTCGACCACGCTTGAGGTACGTGCTTGCAAGGTTGTACATGCTGATCAGCGTAGATGGATGGAGCTCGCCAAGTACTCGCTTCCTTGCGTCCAGCACCTGCACCTCTAGCGCTTCTGCCTCGTCCCATCGACCCTGGTTCCTGTACGTTGACGCGAGGTTGGCCATACTAGTGAGTGTGTCAGGATGTAGATCGCCGAGTACTTGCTTCATTGCGTCCAGCACCTGCACCAGCAGCGCCTCCGCCTCATCCCACCGACCCTGTTTCCAGTACGTTATCGCAAGGTTGGCCATACTAGTGAGTGTGTTGGGATGCAGATCGCCGAGTGCCTGCTTCCTTGCGTCCAACACCTGCACCTTCAACGCTTCTGCTTCGTCCCATCGACCTTGTTTCCAGTACGTTAACGCAAGGTTGTGCATACTGGTGAGCGTGGAGGGATGCAGGTCGCCGAGTACTTGCTTCCTTGCGTCCAGCACCTGCACTCGTAGTGCTTCTGCCTCGTCCCACCGACCCTGTTTCGAGTACGTTGCCGCAAGGTTGTGCATACTAGTGAGCGTGGAGGGATGCAGATCGCCGAGTGCTTGCTTGCTTGCGTCCAGCACATGCACCTGCAGCGCTTCTGCCTCGTCCCACCGACCCTGTTTCGAGTACGTTGCCGCAAGGTTGTGCATACTAGTGAGCGTGTCGGGATGCAGATCGCGGTGTACTTGCTTCCTTGCGTCCAGCACCTGCACCTGCAGCGCTTCTGCCTCGTCCCATCGACCTTGTTTCCAGTACGTTAACGCAAGGTTGTGCATACTGGTGAGCGTGGAGGGATGCAGGTCGCCGAGTACTTGCTTCCTTGCGTCCAGCACCTGCACTCGTAGTGCTTCTGCCTCGTCCCACCGACCCTGTTTCGAGTACGTTGCCGCAAGGTTGTGCATACTAGTGAGCGTGGAGGGATGCAGATCGCCGAGTGCTTGCTTGCTTGCGTCCAGCACATGCACCTGCAGCGCTTCTGCCTCGTCCCACCGACCCTGTTTCGAGTACGTTGCCGCAAGGTTGTGCATACTAGTGAGCGTGTCGGGATGCAGATCGCGGTGTACTTGCTTCCTTGCGTCCAGCACCTGCACCTGCAGCGCTTCTGCCTCGTCCCATCGACCTTGTTTCCAGTACGTTAACGCAAGGTTGTGCATACTTGTGAGCGTGGAGGGATGCAGATCGCCGAGTGCTTGCTTCCTTGCGTCCAGCACCTGCACCCGCAGCGCTTCTGCCTCGTCCCACCGACCCTGGTCCGAGTACGTTATCGCAAGGTTGGCCATACTAGTGAGTGTGTCGGGATGCAGATCGCCGAGTGCCTGCTTCCTTGCGTCCAGCGCCTGCGCCTGCAGCGCTTCTGCCTCATCCCACCGACCCTGGTTCTGGTACGTTTCTGCAAGGTTGTTCATACTAATGAGTGTGTCGGGATGCAGACCACCGAGTGCTTGTTTCATGGCGTCCAGCCCCTGCACCTGTAGCGCTTCTTCCTCATCCCACAGTCCATTTTCGTGGTACACCTTCGCAAGGAAGCTAGCATCGTTCGCGTTGCTGCTATCAAGCTTGTCTAGATTGACCACATGTAGCAGTAGTCCTCTTCGGTAGGTATGTGCTTCGATGTCATTGGAGTTGTCAATGGACAACGCTAGGATATGTGATGCGTGCATCAGCCCTGCTGCCTTCGAGCATGTGCTCGAAGTGCGAGCCCAGTCCTGTACCAGTACGTGAAGTGTGTAAACTTCATTTACTCGGTCGTAGTCGATCAGCGAGTACAGCGTCAGCTCGCTTATAGCTGCCGAGAATGCGCTCGAGTCCCACTCTCCGTCGGTGTCAAGGTATAGCGCCAGGTGCTCTTGTACATACTTCCGAGTAGTAAGCTCCTCGTCAGATGGCGGGATAGTCGGAGTCCAGTCCATGTTGTTGGCGGCTCGCTCGAAGATCTCCTCAGTTATACCTCCGTGGTACAGGTAAGCCATCAGCCCTAGCAGCTGTCGTGTATGCGGCTTCAGCCTCTTGAAGCTCATGACCCAGGTGGTGTACACTGTCTTCTCGTACTGCTCGACGTTGCCCGCCAGTTTGCTATAGTGTTCCAGAGAGGGGCGAGTGTGCTCTAGGCACTGCTTCCTATACTTGGCGATGCTGATGTTTGCGCAGAAGATATATGCGCCGGCGTGAACGATCGCAAGCGCAAGGAACCCGAGATCCTGCAAGACGGGGTCACGTGAGAAGTTGTTCGTTTGGTTGTACCATCATAGCCTACCTGAACTAGCTTGGTTGCAGCATCCGTTTCTTCGCCCGACAACTCTTGATCTCGCATCCTTGCTTTAGTGAGCAGCAGCTCGACTGCCTCTTCCGCTTCCATGCCTCCAATCCGGCACTCTGACCCTGGTCCTTGTCCCAGCACCGCCACGCTTCGCAATCGGGTGGTGATCAGCACGCTCCCATACGATCCCCCTGGGATGAAGCTTTGTATGCCTAGATCTGGGTCGTCGGCGTTGTCGAACACCAGCAGCCATGATTTCGACGAGAGCTCCAGCCACTGCAGAGTGTCCTCGTGGGTCTCTCCGATCTTCCTCGCCAGCGCAAACCCCTTGAGCGTACTGATTGCTGTCTCGCGAGTAGTTGCATCAACATAGACTATGTCTGACCAGTTTTCCCGAGTCTGCTCGACGACCTTGAGCGCAATCTGCGTCTTGCCGCTGCCGCCGAGTCCATGGACTACGCACACACGACGCTCGTTGGCAGGACTTAGCAGGCAGTCTCGAACCTGGGATAAGTGACGCTCGAAGCCAGTAAACGCCGGCGACGGGGCTGGACAGCGCATCACGCCTGTCATTTGTGTAACCTGAAGCTGTTGCACTTTCCCACCTGCCCACGAAGCTTAGACAGTATCATTTAACCAGATTAAGGATGACCTACTGATACTCGCCCCTCTAATCGCTCCTCTCCGAGTTACGATTGCCTGCGCGGCTTGGCCTATCTGCTCTGTGACTTCTGCCTTGTACGTATATGCCCGAGTATGCGCTACTACTTCGTTCTTCCTCTGCCAACCACCGGTCCGCATGTCTTGCATCCCCTGATCCACGCTGAATCGAAAGTATACCCCGGTGGTATCCTGGAACCGCACCACCATCTCCTGCGCCACCCGCTCGCTGTCAGTGGCTATGTTTTTCATCGCCATCAGCACGTTCGTCGGCATAATTTGGTCTAGAATGTTTGACCTCGGTATCTGAATGGTTCGCGCGTGTCCAGTTCCTATACACACGATCGACGCAACACGGCTTTCAGGGTAGAGCGTGCTGAACTCTGCAAGAACGTGTGCAGTTGGGTTGCTGCACCCGACGTCGCCTCCCACAAGCGACTCTGGGAGCCCCGACGCCTCTCCAATCTCGAAGCTTTTGAATAGCTCAGGATGGGCCATCGTCGCTCGTAGCACCTGCCAGATCGGGCAGTTTGGCATCTGGTTGCTCAGACCCCGGTAGGAGCGGAATATACGAGGGGTAGAAGCGTTCATGTTATGCTGCGACATCGCAAACACCATACTGTCAATGTACAACGCGTTAGTACAGATACTCGGCATTCATACTAGTATCATAGGCAAAACTCACACTTTACAGTCTTCTTCGTCATATCGAGTCTTCATCATCAGCGTGTTCTCGTCTCCCGTCGCTCCTCTAACTAGCTTCTTCAGTTCTTCCTCTAGCCTGCTCGCCTTGAACGCCCCAGATCCACTCGCGCTGATCCTCTTCTCCGAGAACACGGAGTCCATAAGTGTCGAGTAAGCCGATATGGCTTGATCTATATCCATTCCTAGTAGCACTAACATACACGCGATCAAACTGTACGACATAAGAGTGCGATAGGGTTATCTCCGAATTCTACGCTTGTTCACGATCGGTCACTCACGCTCCTATGCCCGTGCCTGCCATCATCTTGTATAACTTGCGGATTTGCAGACCTTCGTCTGCGGCGTACACCCTTGCCATAAGCTCCTTGAAGATGATGAGAGAGGACAGTCCGCCAGCGAGTCCACCCTCTGCGCCAGATTAGCGAGTTGATATCAGTGGTAAGCGAGCACCCACTCACCAAACACAACGATGTTTGCACCTTGCCCGTCGCTATCCTCCATGTCGTCTTTTTTTTGACTATTTATCAATTTAAGGGAGGGCTGGAATCGTTGATCTAGAGGAAAGTAGGGTGAGGGGGTGCGAAGGTTGGCTGAGGGCGCTATGGCTGTGTTTATAAGTGAGGATTAGCTGAGATAAGCCACCGGGTTAGCGCTCGGATCAGACCCGATCGGCCGGCCTATATGCGCTGTTTCTAGAGTTCTTGGTTTGAGAATTGTCGTCCTGCCGGTTCGAGCATGCATTCAACAAGAGACAAGACATTCTAACACCATGTTTGGTATCCGGTAACCCATGAGTTGCTCTTTAAGATGCGGTTGTGACACACTTCAATGTTCGGCACTACCATGTACCGAAAAACCAATCACTGGCTGCGATAACCTCAACTAAAATTCACTATCGCATTCTTTTGACCTAATGCGCTGCTTCTTGTAAGGTGTCTAGCTCTGAGCGCCATTCAAACACAACCCGACGTTCCCACGGCTGTAGTACTAGTATAGCCCGTCTGTTCGCGCAGCGCACAAAATCTGGATGAAATTTATGGCTCCTGTGTTTGAAACGGAAAACATCTGAAAGCCGGATATTTCGAATGAATAAAACCTCTACTCTACTTACGTGCTGCAGGGTTTAGCGGGCTGATATTCAACTTGGCCATCTGCGCGAGGTCGTATATACTTCTCGAATCGCCCAAGCGCGAGGACCAACTTCATCCCGCGCTGCGTTCTAGAACAGTTGATCGAGACTTACCAATATACCGACCGTAATGACGAATATTACGAGCTCTCGAAGGGATTTAGAATACCCGCAAAAAAGAAGCTGCTCAGATCTATCCAGAATGGATCAGTCGAAGGTTTCGAAATACTATTGTATGGTTGAAGCTTTTACTCAAGTCTTGAATCAGGCTTATATGCCTGATCTTCAACAGCATTCTTTATGTTTTAATTTTCTTGATTATCTTATATACCCTGGCTTAATTCATCGGTCGTGTAACTTGTCACACGACTGCACAAGAGTCTACCGCTATAAGTATGATAATAGGACTTCTATGCCGCTGACATTGGGAACGAGTTTTTATTTCTCCTCTTGAGTAAGTCCTGCTTTATGGGTAAGCAGCCTGTGGTATTTGGGCTTGGGCTCGAGGAGACAAACTCTGCCAAGCACTCAGAGAATTACGTAATTGGCCCGCCACTTGGAAATTCCCAACCACCACCGGCCTAAAGCTTGTCTAACACGAGAATCGGCAACTCGAACGAGACCTTGCAACTGGTAATCAATCAGCATCCAACGGCAACCTCTGGGTCATTTGATATTCCACACTTCGAAAGTAAAAACCCTCACCCGCTCGATGAATCAGTGATCCAAAGTCGAGTTGTCGCATTCCGGTCCATTCTGGTTGTCGACCACAGTACGCACACGAGTTTCCGGTGCTTAGCGTGCTCTGCTCATCTCGATGTGCGACGCGTCATGGTCTCAGGGCTTCCCCACCAGCCGCCACGATCATTCTATGCGATACTCTGGAACGGGGCATCCCACCAGCTACACCCTCCTACTGGTTTCTTGTCCCTCAGCTCGTCGTACAGTGTAACCAGACTGGTGACTCCTGGCACGCTATATCTATGCGGTCTGCTAACATACGTTTTCACCCGAAGAAGGGCTGGGCGGGATGTTTTCCATTGACTAGGACCGGCGAGTAGATCGAGAGGTACGCGTTGAACGTGCCGCGCCTCATCGTTGTCTGTACTATGACTGGATCAGTGATGGTTGCCGCTGATGTCACGCTTTCAATGGTCACGCCAACTTCGTCTAGTTCGTCAAGTAGGAAGACTCCTATGGTCGCGGTGAGTTGCATGTTAGACTGAGTTTTATGCTTCGGCTAAAAACCTCGCCGTTGTAGCATCTCGAGGCTGTAGACGATAGCCCGTTGTTATGAATGCTCTCTACAGCCATCAAACGAGTTGGGGCTTTTTCTGTGGGAATGGTCTATGACGCTTAGACTCTGTTTGCGGTCTTCGCCCTTGGTAAGCACCCTCAAACGCCCATCCAACTCTAATGTACTGGGGATAATGATGTGAGTCAATCAGGTAGCGTGACAGTCCACACTGAGGCCTCCCAAAGCAGGATTCGTTTGTTCGGCAGACGATCAACTCGACCACGAATCCGCCCTCTTGACAACAACGGACTGATACAGATTTTATTATCAGCCTCGGAGCTCTTGACTTCACTGCCAGCGGGGACGCATCTGGTCGTGCGTTGGCTTATATCAATCTCACTCCTACGCCGATGTTTTTTAACTGCCGGAGCTGTCATTCTCGGGTAGTTGGAACGAGATTGAGTGGGGTAATCCGACAGTGCGACTAGGTGAGCTGAGCGATATATCTGCTGGATTAGGCATTAAGAGTACTTTATCCCGAGATACAGATTCTCCTCTCCTCCGAATCATGGGCGGCCTTTTGTATCTCTCTTGCCCATTTAAAACGCGCCAATCCGTCACCAATAACATCTAAGCCATAATCCATCAATCAACCCACGGCTACCCATAACGCCTAACCCACCAACGAAGCTCAGCTCGATAACCACACTCGACACGCAGGTACACAAACTTCCGACGACATCGAAGGAATTAGCTATATCCTGGGATCAGCCCAAATTCCCCGTGCAGCGCCACTCAAACTGGGAAATAAAACCTTCAACGCCAGCGTCTAATCCAAACACCCAGCTTGCGAACCCCTCGCGTCATATGAGCTATTCGACGAAGGCGATTGAGGAGAATCTCCGCGGCTGGATCTGGATGCGGGAGCCAAGACGAGTGGAATTTGATTATCTTGAATACGGCGCGAAAGTTTTCGCCCGATACGAGGGGAGATACGGTAGGGGGGCTGGCGCAGAGCAGGCGGAGTTGATGAGTCGAGCGAGTGGGGAATCCGAGGCTTTGTAGACGCATGGTACGGGCGTATCTTTATGTGCGGATATGTTGTTCGGTGAGTGTTTCTCATTTTTTTTAGGCGATCGCTCTGGTCTAACTCGATGGGGCTGTTGTGTATCGCGTAGAAGTCGGACTCGGACTCACATCGACCACGACCGCCCGCTTGATGAGTCAAACCCTCATGCCCTGATGGTCTGCGAACTCTTTTCAATCACGAAAACCAGGTGGTATGGACTCGCAAAGCACTTGAAGTGTCAGGAGTGCAGAGAGTTGTCCAAGGGCATACTCAAGTTCTCAGGAATCCGAGCGGATAAAAGGTAGGCTGGTGTATCGAAAGTTTTCGTGGCTGGCTCCGGTACGTGAAACTGCTATTCCTTCTCTCATGCTGACTCACTTATATTTACGCTCTCAATATTGCTTGTTGACGATAGCAGAATTTCCGTCGTGATGTTCCATGTATGTCGATCAGAACCCTATGCCTAATCCATGAAACTGTATTCTATTCTCCAGCCTGACTTCAGATCAACTCACAAATCATGCTCAAAAGCTATATCATATACTTCGAAGTTTGAACAGTCATTGGATGGCGAACTTGCCGCAAACGCCCACATTACGTCAGCAGCCTCAATCTCTCCTCCGTTTCCAACAACTTTCTTTTCACTATCATTCCAAATCTCAAGTACTTCTCTTGTCATAACCCAGACCACACGAAGCGGAACTATCCGGACCTATATACTCGGCATCACGATGTCTCGCCTCCGACCGGCTCACCACACTTCACGAGTTTTCCTACTTTCCCAGTGGCGCACATATATATATATATACATTTGTATAACAATCAGATGTATCTTATATATACCTATATACAACTAGATGTGATACAAAAGTAACATAGAAAAAAGCGTCAACAATAGAGAGAAAAAAATGGATGTAAGAGGGCGAATAGGCACGTACTGTATTATACCCCGTGGTCCACCCCGAGTCATGCGATAAGTAGGCGGTGTTATTTTATGCTTGGCTCGATTCTGTCTCGCACGTTTGATACTATTTCACGTTACTCTTATATCCACATGAATCTCTTACAGCTTAGATACTCCCTCTGATCCCAGGAGTACCTGTAGAGAGCGGAATGGACTGGACTTACCTGATACAGAACACTGACCCATTATAACAATCTTGTAATGCGCAGTGGATGAATAAAAGAGTGAATATGTAGTTAGATGAGAGATACAGTCAAAGCTAGCGCATCGGCGCCTTATATACACGAGAGAAATACAGTCTGAGTCAAAATATATGCTAGAGTCACCGTATATGCGTGATTCATTTCTGACGCATACACTTGACTCGGTTACTACTGACTCAAGTACCGACTCATTGTTACACCCATGCTCGTGAATTGCAAACTTCATAGCACGCCTTCCAACTCAGTATTCAGACCGGAATCCCATCTTGAGGCCCTCCTCCAGTAAATAGTTCTTGCCTGCTCCATGGTGCATATTGTTTGAAGTAACCCTTTGCGCATTTTTCCTTCAGTGGCAGATCCTCACAATAGAAAACTCGAACTAGGTTAGACAACCAAGAAACTGCTCCATTGGATGTTGACCTTCGACCATGATGAACGCGCAGGAAGTAACATATTTGGAGAAAAGGGGAGCACCAAGCTCGCGGTGTCAAGCAACAACCTAACTAGGCCGCCTCGCTAGATGTTCAAAAGCCTAGAATGATTTGAGGGGGCGGTTAGACTTTTCGAGTTTGCCTGACTAGTCCTAAGCACCTGAATAGCTCCTGGCTGTTCCCCGTGGCCACAGTTATCGAAGTCGCCTGGGCCGATTGGTGTCAAGTTTCGTGTCAACCTAGCTACGTCCGGGTTGGAGTGTCGAAGAGAACCACTAGCGTGAGCTCAACTCCGTTACCCGTATCCCAACCACGCATAGCCTTCTCTGGTGTATTGTTTGTACGAAGATCATCTATATTGCTCATTGTTGCAAGCCCGCCCAAACGCCGATTTGCTTAGTTTGGTCCTAGTGCCCCAAGAATGACCTCACCCTTATTCCGGAATGCCTGTTTGTACACCTCCAGCTCCCCGAAACGGTCCGTAGCACGCCTGAATCATACGAATAGCAACCAGTCGAAGTTGCTCGGAGTACGTACTCACTCTTCACCAGCCAACCTCTCGAGCAGTCGCATCCTGGATCGCTATTACGCAGCACCACATTCGCTATTCAGCATCCATCGCCATATCTGGTATAGAAAGGGGATCAACATTGCATTCCACTTACCACTTCCACTCCCTCGGATTCGTCTTATGTCCCGAGTTGTCACCAGAAACCGAAAGCCAAATTCTTCGACGTCACTTCTAACCATGATACGTCAAGAGATATCGAGGCGACGTCCCAAGAAGCGAGGCTGCATGTCACGATCCGAAGGTTTCCGCGTTGGGGCTTGGGTCTAACGGACAGTCGAAGGCTATTCACCTCCGACGACTCGCGGACGCGGGACTAGCTCACGGCTGAGAATCCACCCGGTAAGCCTCGAAGATAAATAAACGGTAGCGTGTCCCGAGTTCCTGAAGGTACTATTTTCTGACGCCGTACACAGTTAGTTGTACACCGTCGACGAGTGGGGGTATGCGTCTTCCGACACCAGGAAGTTCCGGAGTGATCATCGCGGCCGGGGAAATCGCTATCCTCAATCAGCTCTACGCCCACCCCTATTGAGTACAAAGAGCTCACCGCGCATTTTTTTTCGTCCGGTTGCAACGCCTCCTAGCCTGGGGAACTCCACCTTGGAATGTCACGACTGACTAGCTCCACCTGGTCCGACGCGGCCGGCTTGTTGACCAACATCTCAAGTAGTGCAATCGACTCAGCGTGCTGGTGGCTCGTCGACTTTAGCGCAGTGTGATGCTCCAGCATTTTGCCAGGCGAGCGGATATAGGAAAGTTTAGTCAAGGTGAGTTTGGACGATATGGAGGTTTGATAAACGACTCGGATGCGCACGTGACCGCTTGCTCTTTTCCGAGCGCTTGTCTCATGCATGCGCCTGCTGGACAGCAAAATGGATATAACCCCGCTCCATAGCCGACAGTTCTTGTTGGCGCTCTCCCATTGCTTACACGGTCGAAAATTAAGATATTTTGCGGCTACCTTCTCGGCTATATCCAGAGACCGGAATCTGCTGCCGAAGCGGAACCTGACGCAAAGACAAACAAGCCCCGCCCACTCTTCAACTCGCCCAAAGATGCTGCTTGAGTGTCGCCAAATCCTACGCCGATGCGTCAAGTAATAACCTATCGAATTTGCCGACCGGTGAAGAACCAGTCAAATATTGAAACAACTAAACATTGGAACAGAACATGAACAATCGTGGGAGAAACGGCTCACGCATACATTCTGGATATGAGAGAATCGTATAGGATGTGGTATAAGTCCGGAAGACGCATACGAGCAAGGACAACTCAAACGATGAAGTGCGGCAGAACAAGATTTCACCTGGCAGGTTCAAGAGCGAATAGGATAATTACTCGCTAAGTTACTTGCAGCCTCTCCGGCGGTTGTAGTTTCAGCGCTTCAAGCGCGTTTATGCGTTGCGGCCCTTGCGCTTCGTGAATCTCAACAAGGAGTTCCATCGCAATTAGTGTTTTGCGATGCCCGACACCGAAAACTTGCTGCCTGAAAGCTACCGACTGAGTTTGTAGGGTTTCCGCCTCATCCAAACGACCCTGCTCGAGGTACATTCTTGCGAGGTTGTGCATACTGATAAGCGTATCCGGATGGAGCTCGCCCATTACTTGCTTCCTTACGTCCAGCACCTGTACCTCCAGCGCCTCAGCCTCGTCCCACCGACCCTGGTACCAGTACGTTGATGCAAGGTGGGCCATACAAGTGAGTCTGTCGGGATGCAGGTCGCCAAGTGTTTGTTTCATTGCGTCCAGCACCAGCACCTGTATTGTTTCTGCCTCGTCCCACTGACCCTGGTTCGAGTACGTTGACGCAAGGTTGTGCATACTAGTAAGCGTGTCGGGATGCAGATCGCCGAGTGCTTGTTTCCTTGCGTCCAGCACCCGCAGCTGCAGCGCTTCTGCCTCGTGCCACCGACCCTGTTTCGAGTACGTTAAAGCCAGGTTGGCCATGCTCGTGAGTGTGTCGGGATGCAGATCGCCGAGTGTTTGCTTCCTTGCGACAAGCGCCTGCACCTGCAGCGGTTCCGCCTCATCCAACCGACCCTGCTCGAGGTACATTCTTGCGAGGTTGTGCATACTGATAAGCGTATCTGGATGAAGCTCGCCCAGTACTTGCTTCTTTGCGTCCAGCACCTGTACCTCCAGCGCCTCTGCCTCGCCCCACCGACCCTGGTTCCAGTACGTTAACGCAAGGTTGTTCATACTAGTGAGCGTGTCGGGATGCAGATTGCCGAGTGCTTGCTTTCTTGCATCCAGCACCCGCAGCTGCAGCGCTTCTGCCTCGTTCCATCGACTCTGCGCCCAGTACGTTAAGGCAAGATTGTTCATATTGGTGAGTGTGTCAGGATGTAGATCACCGAGTGCTTGCATTCTTGCATCCAGCACCTGCACCTGCAGCGATTCCGCCTCGTCCCGCCGACCCTGGTACGAGTAAGTTGACGCAAGGTTGTTCATACTAGTGAGTGTGTCAGAATGTAGATCACCGAGTGTTTGCTTCCTTGCTTCTAGCACCTGCGCTTGCAGCGCTTCCGCCTTGTCCCACCAGCCCTGTTTCGAGTACGTTGACGCAAGGTTGTTCATACAAGCGAGTGTTTCGGGATGCAGATCGCCGAGTGCTTGCTTCCTTGCGTTCATCGCCTGCACCCGCAGTACTTCTTCCTCATCCCATAGTCCATTCTCATGATACACCTCTGCAAGGAAGCCAGCATCGTTCGCGTTGATGCTTTCAAGTTTATCCAGATTGATCACATGTAGCAGCAGCCCTCTTTGGTAGGCGTCTGCCTCGATGTCATTGGAATAGTCGATGGACAACGCTAGGAGATGTGATGTGTGCATCAGCGCTGTCCTTTTCGAGTATGACATCGTAGTGCGAGCCCAGTCCTGTACTAGCACGTGCAGCGTGTAAGCTTCGTTCACTCGGTCATAGTCGATCAGCGAGTACTGTGTCAGCTCGTCCAGCGCGGACGAGAATGCACTTGAGTTCCATTGTCCGCCTGTGTCAAGATATAGCGTCAAGTGATCTCGTACATACTTCCGAGTAGCAAGTTCGTCGTCATTGGGAGGCAGGACTAGAGTTTGATCCATGTTGTTTGCCGCTCGCTTGAAGATATCCTCGGTGATACTTCCACGGTGCAGATATGCCATCAGCCCCAGTAGTTGTTGTGTACGCTGCTTTAGTCTCCCATAGCTGATGACCCATGTCGTATACACGGTCTTCTCGTACTTCTCGACATTTCCTGCTAGCGTGCTGTACTGTTCTAGTGAGGCTTGAGTATGCTCTATGCACTGCTTTCTGTACTTGACGATGCTGATGTTTGCGCAAAAGATGTATGCACCGGCGTGAACGATCGCAAGCGCAAGGAACCCGAGGTCCTGCAATCGAGACACACATGAGAAGTAACTTGTGTAATAGCATTGCTACAGCCTACCTCAACTAGCCTCGTTGCGGCGCCAATTTCTTCGTCCGACAGCTCTTGATCTCGCATCCTGGCCTTTGTTAGTAGCAGCTCGACTGCCTCTTCCGCTTCCATTCCCCCAACCCGGCACTCTGACCTAGGTCCTTGTCCCAGTACCGCCACGCTTCGCAGTCGAGTCGTGATCAGCACGCTTCCGTACGATCCGCCAGGGACAAAGCTCTGTATTTCCAGGTCTGGGTCGTCCGCATTGTCAAACACCAGTAGCCATGACTGCGAAGTGAGCTCTAGCCATCTCAAAGTGTCTTCATATGTCTCTCCTATCTTCCTCGCTAGCGCAAATCCCTTGAGCGTACTGATTGCTGTCTCGCGAGTAGTTGCATCGACATAGACTATGTCTACCCAGTTCTCTCGAGTCTGTTCGACGACCTTGAGCGCGATCTGCGTCTTGCCACTGCCGCCGAGTCCATGCACTACACACACGCGGCGCTCACTTGCAGCGCTCAGTAGGCAATTTCGGACCTGGGATACCTGGCGTTCAAAGCCCGTGAACGCCGGAGACGGCGCTGGGCATCGCTTCACTCCCGTGGCCTGCGTTATCGCTGGCTGATGTGCTTTCCCACCTGTTCGCAAAGATGAGATGGAGATATCTAACCGAGTCAAAGACAACGTACTGATGCTTGCTCCACTGATTGTCTTCTTCCTGGCTTGTATGGCTTTTGCAGCCTCGTCTACCTGGCCTACTATCTCCACCTTTTGCATGTATGCGCGAGTATGCGCCACGACCCCGCTCTTTTTCTGCCAGCGACTCATCCGAACGTCTTGCATTCCCTGGTCTACGCTGAATCGAAAGTACAGCCTAGGCGTGTCACGGAATCGCGCCGCCATCTCCTGCGCCACTCGCTCGCTGTCTGTCGCTATGTCCTTCATCGCCATCAGCACGTTCGTCGGCATGATCCAGTGCAGCGGGTTCGACTTCGGTATCTGGATCGTTCGTGCATGCCCCGCTCCTACGCACAGAATCGAGGCAATATGACTATCGGGATAGAGGGCGCTAAACTCCTCGAGTACATGCGGAGTCGGGTTGCTGCATGCGACGTCGCCTCCCACGAGCGACTCTGACATCGTCGATCCCTCTCCGATCTCGAAGCTCTTGAACAGTTCCGGGTGGGCCATAGTTGCTCGCAGCACCTGCCAGATGGGACAGTTTGGCATCTGGTTGTTCGGACCCTGATAGGAGCGGAAGATGCGCGGGGTAGAGGCGTTCATGTTGTGTTCCGACATAGCAAAAACCATACTATTATTGAAGCAGTTGTTCAGTACAAACACTGAGCATATAGACACTTCTTTAGCGACACGTACACTTTGCAGTCATCTTCGTCCGGTTTCGTTTCCGTCGTCAGCGTATCCTCGTCGCCTGTCGCTTCTCGCACCATCTTCTTCAGCTCTTCCTCTAGCTTGCTCGCCTTGAACGCGCCGGACCCGCTCGTACTGATCATCTTCCTCTCCGAAAATACGGAGTCCATGAGTCTTGAGTAAGCTGTGATCGCTTGTTCTATATCCAGTCCGAGCAGTACTAGCATACACGCAATCAACCTGTACGGTAAGGATCGTGTTCAGGCCTATCTCATTCTTCACTGGGATAGTCGTGACAACTTACGCTCCGGTACCTGTGCCCGCCATCATCCTATACAGCTTTCGAATCTGTACCTTTCCACCCCCGACACATACCCTGGCCATGAGCTCTTTGAAGATGATGAGCGAGGACAGCCCGCCAGCGAGTCCTCCCTCTGGGCCAGGTCAGCGTCGTCAGATCAACAGCAGGAGATCAGAGCGGTTGCTCACCAAAAACGACGATGTTTGCGCCTTTCCCTCCGTTCTCTTCCATGATATGGTCGTATTCTCAGTTATACGAATACAAGGCAGAATGAAGCTGTTGGTTTCGAAAAAGGCAGGGTGTAGGGATGCGCAAGTCGCTCACAAGCGCTATGGCTGTGTTTCTGTCGAGGATCAGCTGAGATAAGCCAGAGATGATGCCGGATACATCCGATTGGTCTGCATGTATGCGCCGTTTTTTACTTCCCTACTCTGGATTCTGACCTGATATAGGCTGGAACAGACCTCCCCGCCCGACCTCGATCACATGGGCAAGCTTATCGAGCCCGTATTAGTCCATGCCATGTCCCGGATCAGTCATAAAATCTATTTCCACTTAGAATACAGTAAAGTACGGCTCTCGTTTTCGTGGTGAACACAATCATCATACAGTATACCGAAAATACCAACAACAAGTGAGACGTAATCTACCTACATTCAATGCCGTATCATACTCTAGTATTCCCACCACAGGAACTCGTAGGTGCAAAATCTCCGGAGAATACGCATATTATTTGGTTTCTCCTAATACATTTGTGATTTACCAGCCGGCCTGACACAATCAGTTGATAAAATTCGATTTTCTCCAAATTTCAATGTGTTATATCACGCTTGTATATTTACACGACACGCATTCATCTGACCCAACTTGGAATATATGAGTGAGGCTGTGCCACCCACGAGTAATCGCAAAAATATGCTTAAAATACGACTTGTTGGGCTTGAACAGTAGCAGAACTACGATGAAAGACATGTATTTATAGCGTGCCCGATTGGAGGACCAAGAGTGGCACGTGATTTGCCACCCAGGGACACAACACAACCACGATTAGCGGTTTTTTAGACTCACCCTCTGCCACACCCTCGTCCGCTGCCGATCGACGCGACGTCGCCAGCCTGCCCTCCGCTACTCAGCGCCCCCACCCGATGCTCGTCAACTTCCCGCTCGTCGCCGCCGCTGCCTCCCGGCACCCTCGGCCAAGCGCGTCAACGGTGAGTTGCATCCCATAGCCTGTATCCAGCGCTGATGTGCCGCTAACCCCACCTCATGCTGTTCGCCCGTCCGCCTCCCCTTTCTTGCACCCATCTGCACCCACCACCACCCTCATACGGGCTTATTATTGCCGTCAAGCCGTGGGCTTGCCATCAACCGATGCGCTGAAGGTGGTGGGTTAAGCAACACCTGTCATTCACGCTTGACACTAACCTACCATTACTCGTGCTCGCCGTGTTGAGGATTATACCGAAACGTTCGGTCACTCAAGAGCTGTGACTTAGCTAGTTGTGCAGTAGAAGCGGAGATGTGATGTATTCGTAGGACGGAGTAACTACAGTGAATACAACGATCGTTAAATAGACGAACGGATAACGAGGCAGTACATGGCATAGTAAGCCTTTCAGCATAACGAGTCAACAGGTAACGAACGCGTAAGTGAATACGTATGCGTACGCGTAAGTATACACGTACTTCCTTCCTAATCTATCTCTTCAACACTCCCCCTCAACGAGCAAACCCGAGCAAGATGGGACAAGATATCTTCAAGATACAAAGTTGTCGGGTAATGGTTTCCGAGCGCTTGATGGAAATCGTTGTGATGGATTCCCAAGTAATCGTTAGCCAGATACCAGTGCTGGGAGTAAGGTAACGGCTTCGTGAAAGCGTCCGCGAGGTTGTCGCGAGTTGGGACGTAAGCAAGTTCGAAGATCTTGCGCTCCTTGTTGTCTCGAACGAAGTTAAATTTAATATCTATATGTTTAGCGCGGGAGCGATGAGTCGGATTGTCGACGTAGTCGATAACGGCTTGATTGTCGATCATTATGTATGACGGATCGTCAGTTGAAACGCTGTCACGGCTCTCTCGATGATGAGTAAACTATAAGTAAAGGTATGGGCGACTGATAGCCCAGTGACCAAGAGGATATAAGAAAGAACTCTATTGACGAGAAGGTCAAGTTCTTGGTCTGTAACCTCGAACTTGCCCTTGGTTATATACAACAGGGGACACAGCCTTGTATCTACGCGAACAAACTAAGAAGCAGACCGAGTCATACAGGTATTTGATATGAGATGTGAAATACGAGATGACAAAGATTTCTGGAACATTCTATGATCACGTGGCTTCTGACTAATGAACCCTAATGACAAAGATTACAAAGATGATAACTAAGCTTATGACAAATGTTCTATAAAAGGAAAGTGTGTCTGAAAAATATTATAAAATCTCGAATATATTTCTGGAAGTGTGTCAAGTCATGACACTACCCCCCGTCTAGACTCGAGGGTCCTTCTGGGCGCGTTTATTCCTTCGATGGAATTTTGATAACTCGTCCTTGGCATTGACCAAATGTTCGTAAGGTTCCCAAGTATTGTCTGCTGGGCCATATCCTTTCCATTTGATTAAATACTTAACGGTACCTCGAACCTTCTTGGAATTAAGGACTGTTTCCACTTCAAATTCCTCTTCCCCTTCAGGAGTAGTGACAGGTGGGAGTGGAACTGGTTCTTGTTCATAGGGATCGTCCTGTTTCAATAGTACCTTGGAAACATGGAACACAGGGTGTACCTTCATTGTGTGTGGTAGCTTCAACTTGAAGGCGTGGGTCCCAATCTTTTCTACTACTTGGAAAGGTCCCAACCGTTTGGCAGCGAGTTTGCGTGATGGCCTATCCGTTTGTATATCCCGGCTATCAATGAAAACCTTATCCCCAACATTAATCTTGACTGGCGTCCTATGTTTACGATCATAAAACTCCTTTATTTTCTGGTTAGAGGTTTCTAAGGCCGCACGTAGTTCATCGAAGCTGTCTTTTAGCCAGTCTGCCCGTTCGTCTGCCGCTGGTACGTCCTTGGTATCTGTGTCCCCTATAGTAAATTGGGGGTGGAAACCATAGCATGCATAGAAGGGAGTTTTGCCAGTTGACGATTGTATACCATTGTTGTAGGAGAATTCCGCCATAGGTAGGAGGGGGACCCAATTGTCCTGTCTGTGAGACACATAATGCCTTAGAAAACTTTCCACTACTTGGTTCGCCCTTTCTGATTGTCCATCTGTTTGTGGGCGGTACGCAGTAGAAAAGGAAGGTTTAATATCTAGGCGTTTGTATAGTTGTCGCAGGAATTTAGAGTTAAAGTTGGGCCCTCTGTCCGAAATGGTCTTCTTGGGTAAGCCATGGAGTTTCCATACATAAGTGACGAATAAATTGGCAATGTCAATCGCGGTAGCACTGGATGTAGTTGGTATGAAGTGAACCATTTTGGACAATCGATCAACTACTGTGAGGATGGCGTCGAACCCTTCTGATTCAGGTAGTTGTGTAATCAAGTCATAGGTGATTTCTTCCCACGGTCTAATGGGTAGTTCTATGGGGTTTAATAAGCCGGGTGGTACTTGATTAC
>WSTJ01000141.1:0-39374 GCA_019623705.1 Ceratobasidium sp. 428
GCTGGGTGACTCAGAATTCACGTGACTTTTTCTGACAGGTTGACTCCTACATTTGACTCAGAGGTAGGTCACGAAGTTATAGTTCGACGAGTTTTATGCGCTCATTTGAGAGCGATGCGGCAGCCGAGCTCCTGGGTCTCTAGAGCTTACCGGGTCCCTGGAATTTTATAGTGATCAGAACGATTAAGCCTTTCTGTTAAAAGGAAAGGCGCAGTGCTCACACAGTAGATCAGCAGCATGTGACTCCGGACTTATCGCGTAAATATTGCATAGGAGATTAACTGAGACATGTCCTTACACGTTTCTTATGTTGCACACGATGTTGAACAGAGCACCAAAGAAGGTGACTTGACTCTCAGAAGTCGGACTATTTACCTCTATTCTTCGCACAAGTCACCGTGCAGCGTGGGTGTTACCTGTTTATTTAGCATCTAGGGAACGGTGCATTGTAGTCGACAAAGAGCACGGCTGATACTAAGCCGGAATTGGTCAGGTCACGTGCCACGCGTAGCGCCACAACTCCTTGCGCTCTACTCTGATTACTCTCGGGTTACCTTGGAGTCCCAGGCCGTGCATAATATTTTGTTCAAGGCTGCCACCTGCTTCAGTATACCTTTTTGACCTGCTAATACTGTGGTTGCGACAAGCGTACTTCGAAGCTCCCAATTCAGTAAAACGTTTCATCGAATACATTCATGCTTCGTTCCGGAACTCGAGCAGGTACAAATATCTATTGGGTTACAGAGCAAACGCCTAGGGTTGATTTCTGAGGTCTTGACTAAATAGGTGAGATTAAGCCCACTTCGGCCTGGCTCGCCGCTCCTTCCGCCCGGGATAACCGGCCTTTTGATCCCATCCATGCGCTTATCGTGCCTGAATTGTCCTACCAACCTACAATCCTTGCGCTCACATGTAATGGTAAAGAGAATCATGTGACGAGGTGAGTGACCAGCAGGGGGTTTTTTGCTAAAATTGTGAGTCATATAACATGTCGGCGATTCGTTTTCCTGAATATTACCTTCTAGCGGGCCTGTCCCATGCAACCTCGGTATGCACAATAAGTACCTGTCAATGCGCGACATTGGCCTGTTCGGCTAATTCTTTCCTACCCATAGATTATACTGGCGTATTGACGGTCCAGCCATATCGGATGCTACATTCACCGGCACCAGGGTGACGCTGAGCTCTGTCATAGCCCCGAAGCAATCTAGCGGCTCCTGACCTACAGCTTACGGCCAAACGCCAGATCTATAACTTAAGCTCGTTCAACTTCTTCCATATTTAACTTTGAGTCTCCACACTCTTATTCGTAGTGTTCTGAGAGTGCAATTGCTCGCCAAGCTGAACTTTTCGTGAAACGGGAAAAATCTGAAATTCAGGTGCTCAATTTTATTGTAAAATCGTACAGCATATCTGACTTGAAACCTCAGGTAGTTGCCAAAATCCACGAAGCGCCGGTTCCAGTTGCCCACCTGAAATAGCCGACTTCAGGCCAAATTATTGACCTGAAACCTCGAGATTCGGACATGAATTTCGGGGGTTTCCATTTCCTCAGAGACCGCAAACTCCCAATCTGATTCTTTGTATTTGCGAACGGGGCGCCACCTGTTCACTCGACGTAAATTAGGCCATGACAATAAGAGAAACCTTTGAGAAAAATACACCAGCTTCGGTTAGCTTCAAGGTAGCGAGCGTAGCACGAAATAGGACTACTACCTTGCAGCTTGCTCCCCATCTATGGGGGCACCAAAAATCATCGGTGTAACTGTGGCATCCACGACTTCGAGCGGGTCATGAGGGTCTGGCAGCATCGGAGGTAGTACTGTGAGTGATGTTTGCCCCAGAATGAGACGTCGTAGATTTGGGATCTTTGCCAGCAATGGCAATTCGGCGCTATGTATGCCTTGGTGGGGTAGCTCGAAGGACATGACTTGAGGAAACGCTGTCGGTATGTACTCAAACAAGTCTATCAATCCTAATCCAATACCCACAAGAGAGACGTGTTGGAGCGGCATTCTAGAGAAAGCACGAAGCAGAGGTCTGGGCTCAACAGTATATATACTGGAGTAGTTACGGTGCTGGGATCTCTGGGCTACATCGTACTTGAGAGACTTCAGCCGGGAGGTGTGTTCGAAGAGGCAAGGAAGCACCCGGGTAAGCCATCTCTGCCAATGCTCTTGATGATATCCTTCGCGGCCAAGGTTTTGGGTAATCTCGAGAGATTCGAGACCACTGGTGAGCTGTTCTACCCCCATGATTGCGGGAAGATTGGTGGTATCCGCATCCAAAAGGTTCAGGTGGGTCAAAGAGGGGAACGAGTGGACTGGCACAGAAAACTGGAGCCCTGTTGGCTGATTATTGTCCCAATGTAGCGTGAGGGACTCAAGTTGGGGAAGAGCGCCAAGAGATACAAAGCCGTTGCCACTGAGTATGTATATGCTGCTTGTGATACTACGGAGCCGGACGCACGAGCTGAGGTCGTGCGGACTGAGCGGCCAAAGGGTCATAGTGAAGTTATCTGTATCGCCAGCGTCGTAGCTTCTCGTAGTAGCCTGAGGATAAAATTCTAGTTTTTCGAGAGCCGAGTAGGTAGTTGTGAGCTTATCCAAGAGGTCGGAGACAATCAGGTGCGAGAGCCAAGCGCTATCCGTCGTCGCCTCTATATTCAGCTCCCGTAAAGACGGGTTAAACAGCACATCGGTCCAGAAGAGATATTCGGGGATGCTGAGGCCGGGATGGGAAGTCACAAGCGTGATCGAGATGGCGTTTGGTAGGAATGTTCCTTCTTTTGCTCGTTGGACATAAATACGGCGCCGCTCATTGCTGAAAGAGCTAGCTGTCCGGCTGTATACCAGAATATGTTTGACGAAAGGTGCATAGACGTCGAATCGGCTGAAATCAAAGATGGAACTCTCCTACCGGGGTCGAATCAGCTCCCGCAGTCAGCTTAAGCTCAGCCTTGAAGCCAAACGAAACTCACATTAATACCTTCCCAACCGCCTAATCGGTCATCACTTATTTGACGAGTTTCGACAATAAGATCCATTATAACTTGGGCTGCAACTTCTTTCCAAACGCGCGACGCTATGGTCGGAAAGATTGATCGACAAGTTTGCATGAGAGCAAGCCAGTCCTGAGCATCGAGCAGGTCGGTAACCAGATTGAGTAGCTCTGGAACGTATAGCGCATGGCCGTTTGGATCAGTCTTGAAGTGGGACATCAAAGAGCGAGAGGTGGTTGAAAGTGCTGGGTCATTTAGATACCCAGCATATATGGACTATTTTATGAGGACATGCAGCCCCGTAGGCGAAAAATGAATCAGGGACTCGATTCGCGTTGTTCTCTGTGGCAGGTTGACTCGTACTCATGACTCGAGAGCCACACCCGCGTTCTCACCCGAAACTATTTCACATGCTTAGGTGAGAATTGATAACTCGCCGAGAATTGGGCGTGAGTTTGCCAGTCATGATTTGGAGTTATTATAGTAGTTAGAACTAGTAGCACCCCTGAGATTTAAAGCGTATAATACTAAAAAAAAATAGGTTCAGTATTCGTCTAAGCTGTTACAAACGCAGCGTAAGTTAAATCTGAACGTGATTTCGGAACAAACAAACCCGGAACCGCGTCATCTCACGTGACATGATTTTTATGACTACATATTTAATGAGCTACATGAGCATATGGTCAATGCACTCGGAAGAAAAGAAATAAGATATGGTGAGAAGGAGAAAGGAACGGGAGGCAAGAAGACGAGGAGGAGACAGGCAAGCTGTCCACGTCACTGTGGAACCGGCCAATGCCAAAATTTGGGACCAGATCTAGCCGTTTCGGCTTGATTTTGACGCAACCGAGCCATTTCAGCCGGACAATTGGAGTGGGCGCTTCGCGGGCTGGGGCCGCTTTGCTAGATTTTAAATCAAACACGTGTGAATTGCTTATCAAATGGAGCAGCCAAATTTTGGCAATTTGCCGTTCCACAGTGCGTGACACGATTAATCCTACCGCCACACAATAGCCACTCAAGTTCTCAGTTCATCTAACCGAGCAACGTAGACACCGTAAGGAGCTTTGGTACTGACATATACTTAAGCTAACAGGTCGACGATTACAAGCGTAACGAGCCTGTTGCACAGCCTCCATTCGTTCCTTGTACTGTGCTCAAACCCCGCTTGTCGTGCATTACTGTATCTATTTTTAGTTGTTGGTTTGCATGGTTCTAGTACAGAGCACTACTTTTATACTTCAGATAGCATCGAGGTCAGCTTCTATATAACAATTGTAGCTCATAAAAAGGGACAACTCAAATGCCGCGGGTGAGGGACTAGGAGGTCCCAATGAGACGCCGCAATATTTGAGAGCGCACCATCACAAATTCCGAATGAGAGTCTCATGCTACAAGTAACACAACGGTGGTGTGAAAAACGATCGATCAGACGACAGTCGATGGCCCGCTCATGCGTAGGATGCGCATATACGCCCCGGATGACAACATCCATGCTAGTCGTTACATTGATCGCAGAACAGACGGAACACAGACATTACAGCCGGGCGAGATCATGACGTAAAATAGGAGTTTGGGTGACAGTTTGAAAGGCTCAGAACCCCTGGAGCTCGTCGCCGGAAAATATCTGGATAAGCGAAGCAACCCCGGTAACCTTGAATATCTGAGCGACCTTCTGGCCGATACCGAAGGCGTCCTGGCGTAGAGCCTGGTCCACGAAGCGATGCTGCCGAGGGAAAAGCTCGAATTAGCCGATGGATCGAGCTTGTAAAGGCAGGAATGGGTATTATCAGCGATTCACCTGATACGGGTTGCGGGACGTGTCGTGGTAGACAATGAAGCGGGCTTCACCCTTGTCGTTCTTTTGGCCATAGCGGGACTTGCCGTCGACCTTGAGCTCGTAGTGGTCACCGGCTGCCGGTCGAACCGAGTGGTACGGAGATTTGATGCATATTTGGTAGATTAGATCGACAGGACCAGCTTACCTTTGGTGGCGATGCTAGCCATGTGAGCTGAGTCCTGGTACCATTCGGACTGGATGAAGAACAGGACCTGGTTCTCCTCGCCTGAAGACGAAATGAAAGAGGAAAAAAAAAAAACACAAAGTGAGCCCGTAAACACCGTATGGGCTGGTCAAAGCGCTCACCGCTCTTGCCCTTGACAGGAACGAAGCCGGTGTGATAGTTGGCTCTCTTGCTCTGAAACCGCTGCTGCCAGTCGATCGTAATCTGAATCAATTGATTGTCAGGAATAAGGAGCACTTCGCCGGACTGAATGATGTAGCTGGGTGCAGACATGATGAAAACAAAGAGGCGCTCGATGGGCGAGCTGAAAGTTGAAAGTGTAGCTAAAAGTTGGAGATGCAGCAACTAATGTTGCTGGTAGACCCAGTTGCAGCTTGATCTTATGTACTCTATCGACCGCGAGGGCGCAGCTTAGTACTGAGGCTGCCATAATCCGGATAGGCTTTTGCCGGTGCGGTTGTAGAGCTCCGTACCCCATGTGACAGGTCACTCAGTAAACTCCAGAGCAAGTTACGAACACCAGCGTTCAGTCTGTCCAGACCCGAGCAAATGCACTCCCGGAGTTTTTTAAGTCCGAGCAGCGCCTTAATAGACGCTGGTCAAGTCAAGCCTAGTCCGATGCTTGATATGCTACCCTAGCCCAGGTAAATACACTGCTTAAGAATCTCGATAGTGAGAAGGCGAAGACGTAATGATACGAATACTGAACTAGGTATATGTTTTGGTCGCTTTGTTGGCCAACCGGGAATCCGTTTCGTTCTGTCCATGACCAGAAATTCTACGTCCTCCACAGCGACCTACGTTCGTATTACACGCTGGTATTCGTTATACAGATGCCGTTAGGGTTCTGCATGGCAGCACAACATCCAATCGCGGCATTGCTGAATAACGTTGACTTACTGCCGACAGAAACGCTCATAAATGACCTCACTTGATTGCAGACTCTGTCATCTTAATATTGTTCCAGGGAACAAAAAGCCAGATAGATTCGGTGCTCTCCTCAAATACATCCACTTACACGCTCATATCGATCAGGTTCAGCGCCCGCCTGCCAACAGCCTCCAGCTCGAGCGCAGGCAGTCCTACGGCATTCTCCCCTCTCCATTCATGAGAAACCAGCTCAACACGTTCAATCTCATCGCCGAATCGAATTTCATACTAGAGTTGTTATCAGAACACGCGCGTACGAGCAGCATCCCAACAAAGTAGTACTTACGCTAACACCACCCACACCCGGAGCCTCCCAGCCTATCTCCTTTTCATCGCCTACTTCTATTACACCATTAACCATTTGGTCGGGACCGATGCCAACCTGCTGGCCGTGCGCAATCACCTCGCGTTTTTGGACGACTCCTGTTCGAGTATTTACTGTCCTGTTTCGCACAAGTTCTACATCTGGGATTGATGTTGACAACATGTCGGGTTTAGGGACGACGATGAACGGTATCGACTGTCCCGTTGGATACTGGAGCTCTCGCGGTAGTAGAAGACTAGGAGAGGAACCTGTGCGGTGCCACTGGGAAGCATCCATTTGGCGTCGCTTTTCGTTGGTTGGGTCCGCCGAAGGAACGAAAGGCCGACTATAACGAGTGGTCGTTCGTGGGAGATATAGAATCTCAGTCTGCACGCTTGGGTAAAGGGTCAGCCCAAGGGAGCGCGAGGATCAACGAAAACGGGACTTACCTTTCGTGCATATACACTCCTCGTCGGTACATGTCGACTCGCACCGCATACGCAATATATGCGCTTGCTTTTCGTAACTGAATTGACGACGAGGGCAGTAGGTTCTGTTTTCCCCCACTTAAAACGAATGAGAACGGAAATTCGGTTGGTGTAGGTTGGCTGGAGCTGGACGCGGTGTTGGAAGACCAGAGCTCGGTAGACTGGTGTAATAGCACGTGGGTCTGTGAAAAGGTTGGTACGTGATTTATGACGTTGCTTGTGACTGCTTTACCGATGAGCTAAGCGTAGGTTTAAATGAGCGTCTGAAACGAGAACAAGAGGCAAAAAGCGATACATACGCGCACAACTATTCGGTCGACATGCTTGAACGACCGAACCGTCACGGTACCTTCCACCAGTCCGTTTCGTCCATACGCAGGTAGATATGTGCCCCACCGTCGCGCGCCAAGGTCGAGAGTCATGTGTTCCGAGGCATACTTGTATGTTGTCTGGTTTCGACCGCGGGCTAGCAACGACGTACGAGGTAGAGTATGCGCGCTGGACTGAGTACTACGGCTAGTTGTTGGCGTCAGGTCGTATCGAGGGAGGACCTCTGGAGTGTAAGACGGGAGGTTTTCAGTGGACATGATATAGGAGAGGAGAGGAGCGAAACGAGTATGTACCAAACGGCGACCGACTTAAGTATTTGGACGCTAACCACTATCGCCCTCATCGACCCTCAACTCGTGTTTTGCTCGTCCTCCACCTTGTTAATACTAGCCTCCACCGACCGCTGTTTCAAGAAGCTGTGACATAGTGATAAGACCCATCATAGGAGCTCTGACCGTGGGGGGTTCGGTGGAGGTACAGAATCATATATGGTCTATGGGGGAAAACACCGGCGAAGCTGACATAGCAGGTGTAGAAAGGGGTACACTTGTTAATCAAGGTGTACGACGAGTCACAAAAAGGACTAAGACTAACCTGTTCTCAGCCAAACCTGGCCGTAAAGATAGGACTTGGGGTGATGGCCGTGGGATGGCCGTGGGATGTTCCTCGTTATTACCGAACGGATCTCGGGATATGTCTGATTAGGTCTGTAGGGCGGTGTAAAATCTCCCAACTGACTCGCTCGTTCGGTACCGTCCAGGTCGATTGTGCGTCATTTCACCCTTGGCCTCAGCGTTCAGCGCTTTTCTGACCAATTTCACCGGTGGTGTTGTTGGTTAGGCCGAAGTTTCGCCGAACTGAGTTATTCAGGATAAGATATTTGTGTTCCCTAAACAACTCCAACATTTAGTACGTACTGTTTCTAACAGCTTATTTGAACGAGCGCATATAGGATCGTCACTATGGACTTTCAGGACTCTGAGGCGGGCTAGTCGATTCGAGCTAGGTGATTAACATGGGTGGTTTTAACGCTAGTTTTATCCGGTCCATCCTTGTTTTTTGAAAGTCGGCTCGCAGGCGAGGATCCAGTAAGGTGCTCCTTGTAGTTGGTCTCCATAGTGCTTGATAGGGTTACCAGAATTAAATAGAGCTGGCGGCTTGATAAGGATTCAAGCAGATAGAGGGAAATCCCAGTCGGATAGCTCGTGTCTATCCAATCTCATCGTATTCCAAGATATAGGGACAAAGTTGCTTGAGCCAAGTAGCTTCCATAAACGTCCGGCCGTTTGCCTATAATACCGCTTGCGGCTGAAGTATATCCACTGTTGTATCCCGAGCCATAATTAATGGCTGGACAAGCTCCCGTAAGATCATTCCAGGGATGTTCATGAGGGCATGAGAGTTTATACAAGTGCAATGTCCAAGACGACCAGCTGATTGCGTTTGGTGTTATGTTGGGCAGTCGGGTGAAGCTCACTAAGAAGAGTATATTCAAAGAGAGGACCAGAGTCTGAGAACCGAAACATGGGTGAATATGATGGTCGTTGGAAGGTCGATCCGTAATTTGATTTCGGCACCCCGCGGCAAGATTGGAGATAACAAAAGCTGCAAGGCTGGCCGTAAACCAGATATCAAGCACGGCGATGTTTCTATATCTCCGCGTAGAGGTCAATCCAACTACGAAACGGATTTGCGTGAAAGTGGAAAGCATCGCAATCACATGGCCAAATCATGCAAGGTAAACGCGTAACCTCCAACCTTCTCCAGCACATTTACCGCACCGACACGCCTACCAACTAAATGCAGACAGCCTTCCCATCAAGCAACCAAGGCCCAAATTAAACTAGACAAAAAAGACCGGTCGCGGTTGAGACAGCGTGGCTGTGCATCACGTGTGGTAGTTGGTCCCCTGCCCCGGACTGGGTGTTGTTCTGTTACACGATCTGCTTTAGAATTAACTTGTCTGGCTGCGGTTATCTTTAATAATTGCTCGCTGTGTTGCGCCCTCGTTTACTTCGCTCGTTGATCGAACATAACAACTTGCCTCGATGGCTAAAGGAAACACGACCCGGAAGGAGCGCAAGGGACGGCCTATCATCAACGCCTGTGAGCCACATATATTTCTAGCTATTATGCGGTACTTTTAGCAGCTATATCGGCTGTGCTCGTGCCCTTCTTTACTGCTGTTGCACTATCTAAATTCCCAGCAGTGTATCATCACTTGCTCAACTCCACCCGCGCTCCATTTCAGTTGCCGCGTGCTCCAGTTCTGACATTCTCTACTTGTAGCACGACCCCGCACCCGCGGCCAGCGTCCCAAAGTGAGCAACACCTCTCACATTTTCCCCAGCGCACGCTAACGACCAAAAACGCCCAATTCGGGAATTTGCTTCCGGTAACTGTTCTCGACGTAGCTCCATGATCCCGTCGCCAACACTGCCGAGCTCACCGCACAGCTGCGATCCCTCGGCCTCTACGCAGCACCCACACTAGGCGACGGAAACTGTCTCTTTCGGGCGCTCAGCGACCAGGTCAGTTGCGTTTCTCACTCCACCTTGCTTGCTTCCTTTGTCAGGGGTCCCGCGTCTAAACGTGCAACAACGTGTTGGGTTGATGATGATGATGTGCTTGCTTTTTTCTGTTTTGCAGATCTATGGAACGCCAAACGAGCATCTCCCGCTTCGAATCGAGATATGCAACTTTATGGCCGCCCATCCGGAACGATTTGAAGCGTTTGTGGACGACGACCAAGGACTAGACCGCCACCTGTCGGCTATGCGGTCCAGCGGGACGTATGGTGGTCATCTAGAACTTACGGCATTTGCGCAGTTGAAGGCTCTGAACGTTAAAGTCGTTCAGCCTGGGCTAGTCTATGTCATTGAGGGTGCGAATTTGGATAATTTTGGGCCGCCAAAGGAGAGTACGGCTGGAGCGGACGAGGACGATGCGGGGCCGAGTAGTTCGAGAGAGAAACGAAAGGCGAAGAAGGAGAGGATGAAGAAGAAACCGACTACGACCATGGACGAGGATGAGGAAGACAGCACAACACAAACGCCGTTCCCAGCCACCGTATACGTCGCGTAAGTTTCGTTCGATTAGCCACCCGGTTCGCAAAAATCATACTGACGTCACGTAGATATCACGACTGGGAACACTTTTCCTCTGTCCGAAACCTAACAGGCCCACACCAAGGCATACCCAACGTCCAAGAAGTACCCCCACCAGGACCCGACATGGACGCAGAACCGTCTTTGCCCTCTCCACCACCATCCACCGCACCCGCTCCTTCAAAATCCAAACCCAAATCCACCACCACCACCTCATCCAAACGCACCAAACAACAGCCACAACCACGACCGCCAAAAGAACCAGCCACACCCGAATCGCTCGACGATCCCGACACACCACCTCCGCAAATACACACCGCGCGAAGCCCGAAACGCGCAATCGACGAAGACGATGACGAGTCGGATGATGCAGGTTCGGGGTCGAGGAAGCGTGGGAGACTTATTACTGTCGTGGTGGATGATGAAGATGCGGACGCGGACGTTGATGTTGATGGGCTGTCTGATCCAGAAGAAGAAGAGGAGGAGGAAGAGGGGCTTAATGCGAGTGGGAGTGGGAGCGCTGTACGAAGTTCGGCTGGGTCGTTTGTCTCCGATACCGCTCCACCCCCACCACCCCCTGAACCGGAGCCGGAGCCGGAGCCAGTACTGTCAAAACGACAACGCAAATCGCTCGGTCTCCCGAAATCACGCGCTGGCGGACCGTCAACGCGTGCGAAAGCTACCAGTAAGGCTCCGGCCAAGGCTAAACCTGCACCTCGAGCGTCGACGCGGTCTACGGCTGTCAAATCTGCTGCCACTGCTACGGCGGCACCCGAGAGACGCGAGACGAGGTCGGCGACCAAGGTCCATCGGGACGCTGGACGTGTACGAGATCTGGGAACCGGCGAGTGGTTGGATAACGGGACTGGTCGGCTGGACGTCAGAGGGTTTAGGGAGTTGAGGATATAGTCTTGGTTGGGAAGAAAAGAAAGAGAGCGAATATTTGGAAGAGCGGGGAGTGGGGGGAAGGGGGAGGGTCAACACATTTTGCAAGCCTGGTTTTATTCGTTTTTACCCCCATTATTTTTTCTGGCTCTGTCCTTATCTTCACGCAACGCACGCGCATGCACATATCATTGCTGTCGTCAACAAGCCCCCTCAATTGTATTGTATATAAATCCTGCAATGACTTTTGGTTTACGTCTGTCTGTTTGTTTGTTTGTTCAGCTAGTTGGTTACTTTATGTGATGCGGTGTTTTTGGGCTCTCGAGCTGTGATCTGCATGAGTTATGGTATGAAGTGTACTCACTCCAAGTCGATGCGAATTTCAAGCTTAGTAGTTCAAGCATTGACCTTGTTTATCCCAGATGTCGAGGATTGCTTTGACTGCAAACCACTACTGTACTGGCCAGAGATGAACGTCGGTCCCGGTCCCGGCCGGCGTCGACGCGACGTTCCGAATTTCAAATGTCCCATGTCCCAGCGCACGTCGACGCGGCGGGACATGAATTTCCTAATTAGGCAGTATAAACTAATATAATATTTGTATAAATTTCCATATACACCGTCCATTACACCAATATGGCTCTGTTCAGCAATCGTAAGGAGTGTCTCGCAACTCGGTTTGACTGAATAGCGGTTACCGCTTGTATGAGTAGCGGCGCCGAAGTTACAACCTTGACTCCTTTACTTTGGCGCATCTACGTCATAGTAGTAGACTTAGCGACATAGTGAGCACTCTTGGAGTCTAAAACATGTCTAGATACCTCATTGGCTGTAGATTGAGTCGTCGGTTCCGTTAATCGGCGGCTCGTCGTTTTGATTCTCTTCTGTAGATCCCGACAAAGTGTGGCGAGGGGCGGTTACTGTTCGTGCGGGCTGGATTCTGGACCGTAGAAAGCTCAGAATCACAGCGAAACGACTAGGCCAGCTTGGAAGATGAGTCCATACGCATCTATAGGCTATATGCGCTAGAAAACCCGAAGTTTGCTTCAGGTTTGCTTGATTGCTCGATAGCCGGCCTTCAGTATGTCCCTGGAATTTCAACAATGCCATATACGTGTGGGGGTACATTGCAACTAGAGCCGGGGCTCGGACATTTCTGCAAACCCTAGAGACCGCACAGCCACCGACGTTCAGCGTCGACCATGTCCCATGTCCCTCGTCAACCGACGCGGCGGGACACCGGTACCAAATATATACAAGCCTTGCGAAGCGCCCGTCGCTTTTACGTAAGCGACGTTCATCTCTGGCCAGTACAGTAAACGGTTCAATTGCCGGAAAACTTGAACCAAACTATCAATCGAGGTCACTCAGATATTCAGTCCTGAGACTGATTCTCACGCTATAGTAATACTATGGCTCGGATTTGAATATATAGCAACAGCGCTCTCCGAGTGAGCGCATGCTGCGGAGCCGCAAACAGGGGATCGAAACCGCTGGCGCGCCAGGTCACGTGTCACACAACTTGCGCTTGACCACGGTCATAATTAATCGTATCGGCGCCCAACGTCGCGCGTCGCTTTTTCCTCCCGCCCCGTCCGGCTGGCCCTCTCCCGACCTGGGAGTCTCCCTCGCGGTTCGGGAGATTTGGCGTTCTCCAACCTTGCTGGCGTCTAAGCCGGCCAACCCGAGCGTGCACGCGCCAAAGGTTGCCCCCAGCTCAATTTCATCTCAAATTTTTTTCACAAGATCCATTCTTGTCGTGTCGGAGTGCGGGTGTGATGTGGTGCTCAATTGGAGCTGGATTTTGTGCTAAGATGTAAGAAGAGATGGTAGAGGAAAGTAATGTTAGGCGGGAGAAAAGTGGAATCTCGCCGTGAGAGGAAAAGGGATGTGTTGGAGGAGTCCCGTTACTATAAAACAAAACGTTCAAGGTTTCACAGACCTAGCAATCCCGAGAGACCCAAGCACCCCTCCGCCGTATCAACTCCCAAAGGAGCGCGTGGAGCTTCTTTCAAACTATAATTTGGCGATCTATCTCGAGTCAAACGTACGAGTCAACATGTCAAAAAAAAACTCACGTGAATTCCGAGTCACTCAGCAGACTTCTGGAGATGGGTCCGCACAAGGGGCTATAAAACAGTCCGTGTATGCGAGCTATCTGAGTAGCTTGATACCCTCGACCAGCTTTGGCACCAAATGCTACACTCAAGAACTAATATAGATAGCTATGCACTTTTCGTTCCAGAGCTACTCAATCTTATTGCCGACATGCTTGACCATGATGACTGGCTGGCTCTTATGCGAACTTGTCAATCAGTTTTTCCAATCATGGCTTCGCGCGTTTGGAAGGAGATCGGCGCTCACGTCATAACGGATCTTATAGTCGAAAATCCACAAACAAGCGAGAGTGGGTTGAGCAATCTCAATAGCACTGTGGGTTTAGTTCAGTCCGTTCCGGAGTTAAACCAACCATATACGGGTTCTGTCTAACGAGTCATTAGGAGCCTGCTCTTGACTTCACACGGTTTGATATCTATGCGCCATTCGTCAAACAAGTCACAGTCTACTGTTCCATACTCCACGGCTTCGACAGCGAGCGTCGCCGTATTTTTGCAGGCCGAGCCAAAGACGGAAGACTACTTCCAAACGTTACTTCGCTCACGCTTATGACCTCTGATCTTGATCCCGGCGACCTTGACGCCCTCTTATGGTTTGATCTACTCCTTGCACCGTCTCTGAGGGAGCTTCGAGTGGAGCCGGTAGCAAAAACCTATGGCTCGTGGGCGTCTGATCCAGTTGCCTCCAGCCTCTTGGGGAAGCTCAGTACTGCCTGTCCAGCCATCGAGAGCCTGGAGTTCTACCCCAGAGACACCAAGGGCGGCAGCAAACGGAACGCATACAACCTCGCACACGTCCCCTGGCTATTCCACCCTCGTGATTTCAGCTTATCTATTCGGCTGCAAAGTGTCACCAGCAGCATCTGCATCCTCGACGACGGAGGTCTTGAAACCCTCGGTGCTCTTCCTGGGCTGAAGTCCCTCGAGCTCTACGGATGTGACGAACAACCCAAAGGACTGAAGTTCACCGTGTCGGATGACTCGTTCCCCTGTTTGATTCGACTTAGTCTCCTATACGTGGGCACTACCAATCTGCCACTTATCATGGGAGTAAAACCGCTTTCTAGCGGTCTTACATACCTCAGAATCACGCAAATGTTTGGCAACGAAGAAAAGTTCGAATACGATCGTTGCGAAGACTGGTTGAGTCGGACACTTCCTGGTCTTTTTGAGCACACCTCTCAGTTGAGGACTCTGATCTTCGACGCAACCCAGATGCCTGAACATTCCGCCTACAGTAATATATACGGAATCAACTCTATGTCACTCTTACAGGTCATCTCTAGACTGCCTCTTCAGCATATCTTTCTTTACGGTATCAACTTTAGATCGGCAGGGTTCTTCGAGTATTTGCCGACAGCGTTCCCCCAACTCTTGTCCTTGGAGCTATCCCATCAACATATGCATACCGGCGACTTGATACAGCTAGCCAAGCTCTCTAATCTCCGCTACCTCGTTCTAGACCAGACAATACAGCTGGAGAGGCCATTACCTCCTACATTGCCAGGCCCTCGCAGCCCGCTCGAAACCATTCATGTTAACTTTAACCCGGACGATTATCGTAGCCCCGTGGGTGCAGGACAAGTTGCAAGGTAGCATGTTCTGATGCATTATTGTTTTTGCTCCACCAAAAGCTAATGTGCGCGTTCCCGAAGATATCTTCTGTCCCTATGGCCTGCCTTACGTCAAGTGCACGGAAACCGCGCTGCTAATATGTACCGGCGGATGGGTTGGGAGTTTATGATAGAGATCAGCCAGGAAGTAGGCATAATTAGGGGTAAAACTGATACGTTGGTCCGATGAAGCAATGGCTTTCAACGAGATTGGAGCATACATGTACTAGTACTGAAACGGCACCAGGAGTTTGCCAAAATTTTAGTGATACAAGCAGAAGAAAGTATCAATATACTATCCCGATTGTTTTGTAGGTCTCAGTAACTTATGGCGGTTTTCATAAGTCGGAGCCGATCGAAAAATAAACGCCAGGAGGCTAAAAACGGTATTCCGCCTAGATATCCCCAGACAGGACATGTATCATATATGTGAGTACATCGGTCGATTCGCCTCGCTGAGGCAAACATTTCTATGTACATATGTTTTTGATAGAGTCAGTTTCAGAGGTACGCCAACTCAGGGGGGGGTATCCCCTGAGTGCGCAATGGAGAAGCCATGTATCAGCACCTGCCGGCGCAAAACGACGGAAGACGATGTAGAGAATGTGTGTACAAAGTATCGCGTTGATAGCGAAAATATCAGGCAAGATATGCTGCAGTCAGGCGTCATCGGAGCAAGGCTTATTGTTCACCGCCTGATCTTCTCAGCCTATTGCTATAGTAGGTTCGGTGAGTGAGTTGATGGGGCATAAAATGGTACTGGGTATCACCGAGACGGATTGAAGCGGTGTTCAATCGAACCATAGCGCATACATGAGGCAAGCGCCCACTCATAGATGGTAAGATTGCTGCAATGATACTGCATGCTCTCTTTTCACAAACACGTCGAGGTGTCAAGCGCTTTAGTTATCATTTACTGGAAGCCGATGAGATGATTTGCATGATATTGCCCATCGCCACCATATACTTATCCAGCTTTTGGCCCATTCAGAGGTCCTGCTAGGGAGGATCAGCACTTCTACTGTCTAGCTCGGTCACACGGTTCGTGTCAATCGACACCCCTAAGACTCGTGTAGGGCAGAAAAGTTAAAGGCTGTTTATCTTATATATATGTTTACTATACACAATATGTCTGAGGGGCCACAGTTTTGACTGGAGCTTCTGTTCTCACCCGAGGATTCCCTGTGTTTCCATAATTAGCTTGTAGACTGAATTTTGTGATGAAACTTACTTGGACATTGGTATGAGTACGCTTTGCCTGAGCATAGGATTTAGTCTGGTAATGGTACGTAGTTGAATAAGTGTAGAAGCGTTAACTTGAGTGTAAATCTCAAGAAAAGATCTAAATTAAGATGAATTGTGTGCTTGGGAGTGCGACATGCGATTAACCCAAACACACTTATCCCAGTACTGTAAGCTGGGCTGATTACTAAGAAAGACCCCATAGACCCTTAGACCCGTCATTTTTTGATACGACAATTCCGGGGGGGAGCCAGGTGATTTGGGGGAGTGACTTTGCAGAAGCAAGGTGATCACTAACGTGTCACTGACTCGGTTTTTGCTGGCACGGTCATTGTTTAGTAAGATACTGAACGTTCTAATGTTGGCCCCACAGGGCCACCGTCGAGCCACCGGAACAGGCGGAACTTGCCGGCCACACTAATCCTTATCCGCGAGGTGATGTCGCGAGGCGGCGCTCATGCACAAGCCAACTGTCAGAGCCTGACAGTCAGGCAAAAACCTGCCCGGCCCCTCTACACAACGACCGACCCTCACCTGGGGTAAGACAGCGCTCTTTTTGCTAGGAATGGACTACGACCCCTTTGGCAGCATAAGGCCGGGGCCGACGGTGTTGAGGCAGGCTACCGTCCTCCGATCTTCTGAGGGTTCCAGAGCTGCCTCAGAAGGATCAGCATTCTACAACCCTATTGTGAAGTCCGGGGAAGTTAGCGTCAAGGAGGGAGGTCTTACCGGTTGGATTTGGTCGAGGAGGTGGATGGTCCTCAAGGAACAGACACTGAGTTTTCACAAGAATGAGGTAAATCCAGTCAATTTATCCGTTCTTATGTGATCTAATCGGGTATTCATAGACTGCGTCTAGCTCGACATTACTTTGGCTGCAAGATATATCTACCATCAAGCGAACGGATTTGAAGCGATACTGTTTATTCATCGCAGCGAAAGATAAGAAACTGTTGCTGAGCTTGAAAAGTGACCTGAAACTATACGCATGGAGAGTGAGCGCGTTTTCCTTGCTATCTTGACTTTTCTTCATTGAGAGTTTGGCCAGGACGAAATCCGCGACCGAACGCCTGGAACTAAAGTAGTAATGAGCATGAAGGTGTGAATGTTTTCCACCCCCCCCCCCCCCCCCGCAGGCATTTTACCATCTCATACCTGTTACGCACAGTATCCCGAGCTAGTTGCAGAGCAACGTGGAGCTCAAAACCGCGTAGATGGAAGGGACCAGCTCAAGACAACGTCTGAACAGGAGGCTGATATCACGAGTGCAATGGTAAATGCCACGTTACGTTCTATGGATGATTTTGGTGACGTGCTAACCGAACACTCCTGCTACGTAGGCTCCTGAGGAGATCGCGTTGCGTCTTAGCCTCCGGGGCTACGCAGATATGACTGAACAGCTCGACCTCCCAACGTGTAGTAATCGCCCGATCTCATCCGGAGGCTACGGTGACATCTTCCAAGGGTGCCTGAAAACTGGAACTAAAGTTGCGATAAAAACGATCAGGCTGTATGTTGGAACCAGCGAGCAGGATCAAAAGATACTCAAGGTTAGGCGATGCGTAACTTCATCGTTCGCTCGAATACTTACAGGCATACAGCATGCCGCGCACGAAATATACGCCTGGTCAAAGTGTAAACATCCCAATGTGCAGCCGTTGCTCGGGATAGCCATGTTCCGTGAACAGATCGGGATGATTACTCAATGGGAGTCAAACGGTAATATGACCCATTACCTTGATCGACAGACCGACACGGACCGCTGCGCCTTGGTAAGCTCGGATAGCCTTCAAACTATGTGCCACTAACCTAACATTATCGCCTGTTCAACAGAGTACTCAAATTGCCAATGGCCTCTCTTACCTGCACTCATTAGGAGTGGTTAGTCGGACTCCAGTTATATGCCGAGACCTTGAGTGCTGATTGCAGCTATCCTGCATCATGATAGGTCCATGGTGACCTCAAAGGCGTAAGTAAACACACACGAGCCCGCGGGTCATCCTTTTGACCAGGCTATTGCAGGCAAATGTACTCATATCTCAAGACGGCATTGCTCAGCTTGCCGACTTTGGCAACGCCAGACTGCAACAGTATTCACTCAAGTTCACGAAGACGACCACTAAGGCATCTATGTCGTTGCGTTGGGCAGTAGGTCTGCCAGGAGTGTTCTAATTGTTCCACCTAACTGTTCTACCCCACAGGCACCGGAGCTTTACCGGAACGACCCGTGTACCTATGCGACGGATGTATTTGCGCTCGGAATGGTGCGTTTAAGCATACATACACCAGTTGTTATCTGATAGGCACTTCTGATAGACCATACTAGTATGTCCTGGGTTTGACATATCCAAATGCTCCAACGCTTATATGTACCTTAGGAGGCAGTTACGGGTGATGTTCCGTGGTCGGGGATTAGGGAGGAAGCAATCATGTTCTCCGTGAGCATCAAGCAAGCGTGCCCCGAGCGCCCCGAGACGTATATCCCAGCAACCTCAGAACACGGAGATACGCTTTGGTCTCTGCTGAAATTGTGCTGGGAGTTCAAGCCAGAGGAACGTCCCAGTGCAATCAGTGTAGCACGGGCGGTGAGTGAACAATCTAACGATCCAAGTGATGATTCAAACGCCACCGACCGGTAGATGAAGGGTGTTACACAGAACGGGCTGAAACCCAGGTAAGTGGATTTGGCCAACAGTGAGAACATAACAGTGGGTAGGGGAGCGGTGTAGATGTACACATCCGCGCCTCAAATAGTGTTACGTCGTTTGATAGTCCTGCTTAATTATTTCGGCTTAGCACAACACTGAAGCCAAGAGGCATATTGAGTCAATAATAATAATTTAAGAGTTAAGGGACATGTTGGTAAATCTTTGCCTCTTGGCGCCCTCCTCGATCTGAGCACGCTTAGGGGTACCCTTACGGACGCGTTTCGCTTTGTTTGACCCGGCAGACGCTTACTGCGGTTTTCATAAATCATTGCCAAACAAAAAGTCAGGGCTCAAACGCCGAAAATGCATACCCGGGTGCGGCATCCGGGTATGCATTTTTGGCGTTTGAGCCCTGACTTTTTGTTTGGTAATAGGGGTATTCAGAGTGCGAATTCTCACCCGATTCTGGGCCAATTCTAAGCCTGATTCTCAGTTACAACTCAGCTACAACTCGAGTTGTAGAAGTAGGCTTGAGTTTAGCGCCGTACGGTCGCAACTAGCTGTTGTTGGGGCTCAACCGAGGGTGGCTGTGTGAGTAGAAGGGTACGGCAAGCATTTCTTCCTCTGCACTTCTGGCAGTCATCTAAGTACTGAAAGGTCAACTTTGTGTCGAATTTTTACTTATGTGATTGTTTTCTGAACATATATGCGGTTGATTTAACACGTAGATAGCGAAGTTGTGGAATGAGAATTGCGGAAGAATTGATAACTCATGGAGAGTGCTCAGAGTTGGCACTTCTCGAGCAATTCTCGTCCGATTATGATCCCAGTTCTTGAGTTGTGGTCGAGTTGTGGCCGAGTCGTAGCCTAGAATTCGGCCCAGAATCGGGCGAGAATTCGCACTCTGAATACCCCTAATGATTTATGAAAACCGCAGTACGGAGATTTCGAAGAGTTGAGAGCTCGTCAGCGACGCCGCAAGGCGGTGTTAAGTAGGTTCTTCCCCTGACGAAGGAGCATCAATACGATCATATTCCACCAATTTCATTTCTCCATCTAGTCGCTGATACGACTACTCATGAAAGCACTTTACCCAAGAATCAGATATGAAATTACCGCCTATAACCTCTCGAAGCATCCAAGATATATAGTCAATGGTCCGGGGACCGGCGAGGATCCTGACAATGAGATAGGCGAATTCAATGCAAGTGCGTTAAACAGTCGTATCTGGGAGCGACTGTTGCCCATTCATTCAAGGCTTCAAGAACATCATGGTAACATTAAACTGACGAAAATCACTTAGTGCGTACACATCGCTGTATAAACCAATCCCTTCAAAATAGGCTGAAGTTAGCAAGCTTTACTAATAATGTGACTCCGGAACTAACTTTTAGGGCCACAGGATCTATACGCGCCAACTGCTTCATTTTTTGCCCATTTTTGTAGAAAATAAAGGTCGGCGTCTGTGGAGGCGGTGAGAATGCATACAATTTGCTCACGAAATGGCGTAAAGCCCTACCACATGAATGCCAACTCCTTGAGCGATGTCCTAGTGCGAAAGAACGTTCGTTGAGGCACCCTTACTCAAAAGGCAACACACAAACCGGGTGTTTATCAAAGTCGACTCTATAGAAACCAACTTGATGTACGTCTTCTGATAACTCCTCAAAAACCGGCGAGATCTCCTGGCACGGGCCAGATCCGGTTGCCCAGAAGTCAATTACGTTAGACCTACTAGAGTTGATCTGTGGGGTAGCCCCGTTTGAGTATTGGTACTGTCAGGTGACCCATAAATCGGCTTACGACCACGTTAAACTCATCCATACTATTGATCACGGTGATGCCCATGGTGGATCGTTGGGTGGAAGCTAGCGATGTGGTGGGACGGAGCAAGAGATGGCTCCGCCATGTGACCTTTATAAAGGGTGTTCCACTGGGCGCAGCTGGTTATGACCAAGCTATACGAGCTACACGACCGCATTGCACCAATCCAAACCTGAGAGCTAGCTCTCCAACTACGAATTAATTTGAATAAATTTATGAAAGGGGGATATCACGTGACATACCGAAAGGTCTGGCTTTGATGATGAACCCACCCCAAGCTTCGACAGACTCTACATCCATATAGTTCCCGCTCATTCACACCTCGCAAGAAGTGTTTATCGCACCTGTTTTTTCCCCTAAGAAGCCTGACATTCGTAGTGCCCCCATGGTCCATATACGGAATGGAGCCTGAAATGTGTGACGAGGGAGCACAAATCGGCTGGAGGGAAAGTTCAGGCAGAAGGTCACTACAGTTGGAGTCGGCAAGGGGCAGTGTATGTATCCCAAATTGACTAATTCCCAGACTTGGGCAAGAGAAGTGTCCAGCGCGGGCGGGGTGGGGAACGCCGTGAGGGACAGAGCTCGGCTAGATCAACGTTATCCACTCCCGATATCGCCCGGCCACTACGCTCCGAACCTGACCCCGAGCCGGAATCAATCCCAAGGAAACGACGACGCAAATCATTCGCGATCTACCGAGATCCTGTGCCAAATCAAGTGCTACCTTGCCCAAGGCAAAGCCCGTAAGGCGCGAAACGGGATTGACGACCCAATTCCATCAGGACACTGTGGATGCATGGGTTTAGGTTGTAGCAGCTGGCATCTAAATGGTCGAGGGTTTAAATAACCGAGAACGCAACAAAGTGCTGATGGAGCGACTGGGGAAGAGAATTAGAGTTGAGGAAGGGTGAGGTGGGGAAAGGCCAAGGAGGGAGACTCGTGTTGTGCTTTCTCGCCTCGTTCATCCCAGGTGATCCTTGTTGTATTGTTAACACTGTCTTCGCACCACATCAATTTTGCGAGGCGTTACCGTTCTCGCCCCTCGATGTTATTTGTGCCCCCCATTCTACTTACCAACATTAGTTGCTGTCGGACGCCACAGCATAATTCAGACTCGGCTCAATATACGCGAACATAATTAGCAGCGAGTTCATTCAGAGTCTAACTTCACATTGTAATCAGATTACTCAAATTCACGCTTTACTTCGAATCGGACGCTTTCTGCACCAACGCCTTTCAACCAGATCGATGTCAGTGCCTGAACTGGCTCCCAATGTCTCCATAACTCACCTCAAGCCCTCCAGGGTTTGCGCCGACTAAATCAGCTACCTTTGCACCATTCTTAAAGATCATGAATGTTGGCATCTATTAGTGCAGTAAGCATCTATAAAATTAGTTCGGAGTATGGAATCATATTCGTACCGCACGAATTCCAACTTCTTGAGCAATGTCCTATAGTACACAGCAAGTGTTGGCGGAGTCAGCGGTTCTAGATGGGCCACACATACCGCGGCGTCGTCAACATCAACCTTGTAGAAATCAACCCCATCGGTTCTACCCGATAATTGTTCGAAGATCGGGGAGATTACACGGCATGGGCCACACCATGTTGCCCAGAAATCGAATATAGAGGGTTTCTCAGAGTTGATCTATGGAGCCATGCTTAGCGAACTGTTATCACCGCATGATCCACAACTAAGCTCACGATCTTCTTAAACTCCTCCAAGGTCTTGACCTCAGTGACGCCCATGATAGATAAGTAGGTGGTAGTTAGGGTTGTGGTGGGATGAAGCAAGAGACGATCAGTACGTGCGAACTTTATAAGCAAAGCGTTCTGGTGGCTGTAGCTCATGATGACGAAGTCGCGCGTACGATAAACAATCTCGCTAATCTATGTGATTGCATCGCCTTCGATCACCCCGATAGGGAGCCGAGGCCGGTTCATAGTAGCAAATCATAATAATTTATAAACCTGCTACGGTATTGAAAAGGTTTTACGGCTGGAGCGATATATCTGCGCTCCGAGCTCAGCCCTGGATCATACACTTACCCCCGAAAACAACCTATTAGAGAACCTCCGCTTAAATTCAGTTGTTTCTACCACGCGAAATGAAATGCGCACGCCCGGGTAAAATATGAGTGGATGCCGGAAGGAATCATCGCAGCTCGTCTGAGCAATGGCCCCGACCGAGGCCGGCTTTCTCCGGTGAGGACCGGTGCGTGCGCATATACGCTGCATATACTAATAGTTTCCAGGGTTTATGCGACAAGACAAGAACACTACAGAACCAAGAGACAGCTACGTGTATAAGCAAGGTCAAATTACGACCAACGAGCTCCATATCAAAAATTTGACCGATATCTGCTGTTTATGCGCCGGTACGATGCATCCGCTAGGTCTACCATGGTATTATCGGAGCCTCGGCGATTCGTAACTTATATAGTGGTAGTAGCTTTCAGTAGCGAAATATTTGAGTTCTTTATTATTATTGAAATACGAAAACATGCGTGGCAAACTATTTAGCATGGGTATGTATATGTGTACCACGGATTACGATGATATCGCTGAAACTAAGCAGCAGCAGCGGCGTTTTCGATGAGCGTCTGTCAAGCATAAGAATCAGCTCATTAATCCGTTTTTTAAGCAGAGCACGAACCGACCTTCAACTTAGCAGGAAAGGCCCCTGTCACTTCTCCGATTTTCTTGCCATTCTTGAATGCAGTAAATGTGGGCATCTGAGGAATGCAAAGTGGACTTCAGTCAACGTGTTCCAGTGAAATACAAACACGATTTACCGCCCGAACTGCTACTTCCTCCGCAATATCCTGGAGCTAGTTCAATAACTTGCTCGCCAACCGCAAGATAAACGCCTACCGGTTGCTCGTCTACGTCTACTTTGTAGAAGCCGACCTTCTCCTCTGATGTAGAATGCTCCTCAAATTTGGGCGAGATTTGGCGGCAAGGACCACACCAAGTTGCCCAAAAATCAATCACGATGGGCTTGTCTCCGTCCCTCTTGTGAGGTTATATCAGCACGAGCAGTAAATCTGATGTAAATAAGGTATTGCCTTACCAGAGCCTTAAACTGTTCGATGCTAGTGATAGGAATAACGCCCATGCTGATAGAAGCTGATTGAGAAGGTGTGAATAGAGTTTGTAGAGGTTGTGCGAAGACGGAGATTGTTGCACGATGGGTTTATAAACACCTGATGGGTCTAGTCCGCGGCTCTCCGAGGGCACAAAAATGGCGTCAGACTTGCTGGTGAGCTGAGAAAGAATTGTTGGGCATACAGAGGGATTCGTGAGCCCAGATACTTGACCGACTCCGGTGTAGCTCGGGCAACCTTTTTTTGCCCAGGTTTTGCTTCTGAATCGCTAAGCGGGCGCGCCGGCTTTGGTCGTTGTTGTGACAGCTGCTTTGTCATCAGCGCCAGCACTTAATTGCCAATTTTCAACCCCATTCAACCAACGCTGATCCTCCTCGATGCGGAAACTCGGTTATTTGGCTCAGAACTGTTACGCGGCTTCTGCGAAGGTGCTGCGAAGCGTTTACTCCGGACGTGCCTCCTAGAGGAATACGAACAACTCTGTATACAATTTTCGGCACCACGAGACCTTGGGGATGCGACACCCACGTCGAGCGGGCCGATGTAACTCCATACAGGCCAACTCAACCGAGCTTCGACATGCTTGAGTTCTCTACAAAACGATGGGGGGTGCTAGTTTGGCGGCTTCTTGTGGTTGGCCTACCATGCGTCCCCTTAACTTCGTCGTCTGGTCACTATTTTCCTCGATTTTGCCTTGGCTAGTGATTGGTGCACCAACTGTAACGCGCCAATCGTCCACGCAGTTAGATGCCAAGGGGATATTTTTCGTCTCTTATGATGGCCTAGTGAATGTCGAATCTTTCCAACAATCGGGTGTTGTCTCGTACAATGGCTATCAGTACGCTGGCTGGTATACATCCACGCGCTACGCAATTCTTGCTAGACGCCAGCTTCCGTCCGGGTCGTGGTCCACGCTTCAACTTCCTCATCAACTCTCAGTCGACGACTCTCACAATGTGGTATCTATTGGGATTTCACCTAGTGACGGCAGGATTCATATTGCCATGGACGTAAGTAATTGGGCTATACTCTATCTATCAAATCTGACAGTGATTGCCTGTATACGTAGGCGCATTCGACCAAGATATTTTATTCAAAATCCGTGGCAAATCTCGCCGGCTCTCCTTCTAGCTTTTCTTGGACAGCCTCCCAGTTTGGTGCGATCCAGACTACCTTGGACGGCCTGCGCATCACCACTCAATTTACGTACCCCCAATTCTTGGTCACTCCCGACAACAAGCTGCAACTCGTCTACCGGTCAGCTGTGTCGGGTAACGGTGTTGTTCAAATTGCCGAGTATAGTGGTTCGTGGTCGAACCTCGGAGGGTTTACCTCGGCAACGGGGACATATACTGGTCCTAACGGCGTTAGTAAGTAGAAAAGTGCATGTTGTATTCTCATTGCTTACTAGATCTCGGTCAGCCTCGACCGCTCGTAACTTGTACATCAATGGAGTAACGTATTCGAGCAGTGGTCGCCTTCATACGTCGTGCGTACTAGTCATATTGCCTTGCGTTTGGAGCTTTCTAATGTGTGCAATAGGGGCACGTGGCGTGAGAACAACGCTGGCGTACTTTGCGCAAGCGGCGGTCTGGCAAACCATGACACCATCTGGCTCTATAGGTCCGCTTTATGCCCTGGCTCTAACGTCCATACTAAACCCGATGTTCAGCGACGACCGCGGCCGCACATGGTACAATAATGGTGGGACTAAGGTCGCCACCACAGGTTCGACTTCTGTTTCCGTCTCAACCTCGGGCATTATAGTCGATTCTTTGGACGTCAACCACGGCCTAGTCAACGTAAGGTCTTGCCTTAATTCTCATATATCAGAAACTCACAAATAAAATTTAATCAGCAAGAGTCTCAGGCGACTGATTCTGCAAACCAGCCACATGTGATTATATCGTACGTCCCAGGGCGGTTCACGCAGTGTGTGACCTCGTATGCGGCGGACCGCGCGTCGAATGGTCGTCCATTCCATCTATATCGTTCCTCGAGCGGCACTTGGACCAAAGTCGAGATTCCCTTTGCGATTGGCTCGTTTGGTCGATCTCAAATCGTTATGGATGCGGCTGACAACGTACGTGCTTTCCGGATCCATTGTTTCCGACCTTTATTGAGCTGCCAACTATAGATCTACGTCGTTCTTCCGTTCGTCAAAGTCGTGACCGCCAGCAAATCATCCGGCTGGACCGATTGGACGCTCGCGTATGACGGAGTTGCCGCTGGGCTCAACGCCTTTGGGGAAGTCACTGTTGATAGGCCACGAGTCAAATCCGAGGGCGTCTTGTCTGTGTTGTATCAGGTCAAGTCGAGCGGGACGACGCCGAGCGCGGTCATGGTTATTGACTTTAAACTCAACGGTTGAGTGTGTATAGTGCTAGTTTAGGAGCCGAATACAATACTTTTGCAGACTTGATGTTAAGCTAGGAGGCAAGATCAAGGACAACCGGAGACATAGCCGTTCCCGCTGGGAAATGAGACATCGGATATTTTAGGAACATCCAGAATTCAAGTCTCAGTGTCATTTTCGGTAATTGAGAAAGAAGGCTATGGTGAACTAAAACACGAGCTTTTGAAGTTTGGTTCAGCCTGAATATTCTTCTTGTAGTCGAGCATTCTGGCTACAAGAGTTAGCTCAAAAATCAAACATAAGTTTTGAACCGTGTTCAACGAAATGAAATTAGGCTGGCAGTCGTTAATTACGATGAAGTCTCTATCGATCTCGCAGTTTGCGACCACCGAAAGTTTACGGGCCTCGAAGGTTTGAGAGCTAGCGTGTAGAACGAAGTGAATTCATCTGTACGCTAAACCACCGACAAACCGCACTATTTACAAGTACGCAGAATCGACCCAGCTGGTAGACCCCCCAAAGACAGTGCTCATGGACAGACCAGCCGAAAGCTTCGTCGCAAAAGACGCACGACCGGACCTCCACGCGCCAGCACTAGCGAAAAATATTGTTTAGACAAATAGTTTCAAAGCGGAAATATAGGCTCACCCAGAATTGTTGTATTCGCCGAATAAGATATGGTCTGTGTTGGGAGTCGAGCTCGACCACTGGGTCCAGCCTGCCGCTTGGCTATGAGTTATGCGAAGTTAGCAAGGATATACGGGGAGAGAGAGGTGAATGCGCACATGTGCGAGCCGAGAGCCGAGTTTTGGAAGACTACGCGAGCATAGTTGCGCCATGGGCGACCTAGCAAGTGGAGTTCATAGTCAATTTGTTGTTAAAGAACTGGGGTGAGAGTCTTACCGAGGTACTGAGTGCCGGTACCAGTGATGGTGGACTTATCGATAACGTACTAGATTTACGTTCCTCCGATGAGATTTGACCTCATGAATCAAGGGAAGGAGATACTCACGTAGTTCGCGTCTTCAGACGAGCGACCAGAGGCTGATTGTTGGGTATATGCGTAATCAGATACCGACACCATTCATCGCGATTCATTCACGTACCGGTGATCCAACCATTGCCAACAGTCTCGATGGTAGTTCCTGTAATCCACAGGCTCGCGCGTTGACCAAAGATCTGAAAGTAGTTATGTTTAGCCCACAGAATGGAACAAGCCATATGCTTCGGGTGCTCACAAAGTCGGTCGCGCCGCTAATATAGCTTTTTCCGAAGAATTCGAGCCCCTCGTTCGCCAAAAGGGTGTCCTGATATCCGGTGAGCTTGAGGCCATAGCCTCCGAAGCGGGTGCCGCCGACGCTCAAGGCAATAGCTTGCGAGCCCTATGTCATTTACAAAATTAGTTGGATCCTACAACAAGATCTTGACTGGTCAACCCACCTGACCGTAAGTGTTAGCAATATTCAAGTTGTAGATCTTGACATCAGCAGCCTTGATCGAGATCGTTGCGCTCGCTTCGTTGCTTCCCGCCGTGCTAGCAGGAATGTTGTTAGTGATCGTGACCTTGTTGCTGGTGTAAGTCAGCGCGTTGGCGGTTTGGCCATAGATGGTGATGCCTGCGCGGGTGATCACGACACGTTCCTTAATCGAGGTCCCATAGATGAAGTAGACACTTGAAGACGTGTCCGCAAGCGCAGCGGTGAGGGTGGAGTACTTTCCACCAGGACCGACGGTAATGGCGCCGGATGGCGGGGAGTTAGCACAGAGGGCTGATACTGCAAGAGAGATGATAAAGAGAGCTTTCCCAAACATGGCTGTAGACTTGCTGGTCTTGTGGGGAGGTGTGTCGTTTGGTTACTGGCTTTTATAGTTGGGTGATGCTCGACTAACGTATGGGGATATATGATATGCTTCGGTGCAATCTCCATTCGACCCATATGAGAAAGCAATTAGAAGAGTGCCGGAAAATAAAGATCACTGAGACGTGGTGCCAAGCAGATCCCATGGTACGCAATTCAAAGGTCCAAATTGCGAGCAGTTAGGTTGTTAGGCACAAATCCAGATTTGCCGACCAAGCGGGGCGGGCCGGGAGACGCCATCAAGGCCGTGAACGCTAAAAATGTCTGTTGGAGTTAAAACCACTTGGTGCGCGATCGTGGTTCCAGCAGCAAGAAGGCCAGGTGACTGTCATAATTCCCGGGCCGGGAATAATTCTCCCGTGTGGTTGACACGTCGCGAGTGGTGTCGCTATGGAAGCTAAGAAATAGGTAAAGCAGGCCTTGGCGGGTTGTGGCTAACGTGAGCCCAGATCCGAAAGCAGTTAGCGAACGTGCCATAGAAGAACTGGCCGATTCGCCTTCAGCAGATCACCTGATTTTGATACCCCCGTGCTTTAGCCGATCGTTCTAAAAGCCAGAAAATCTGGCTCGCTAATTAGAACTTGATGGAGTTTCTCGTCATCCCGACTGCTAGTCATGAGTGAGTCGACGTGACTGCTTCAATATTGGATCCTTGGCAGGTGGTCGTCAAGAGAGGCAAGTTGGTTAGTTTAGTCGAAGCGCTCGGCGCTTGGGATGTGGCGCCTCGACTGCCTCGATCGGAAGCCGCCAATCTTGACGTTGGCGCAATAACGCTTCCACTTAACGTGATCACTACCACAACTCTTGTAGAGTCCCAGCGGTATCATACACAAGGACCGTCGCGAGAAAAATCGATACTAACTCGTGGTATACTTGGGGTTCCAAGCATGAGCCCGCTCCGGGGAACACTGCTGTTGGCGACATATACTACACTTACAGCATTAGGTTTCTTGCTTGTAGGTGAGTAGATAATCTAATGTGTGGAGCTTGGATATAACGACCTCTAAATTACGCTCATGCACAGGTTATGATATTGGGTAGGCTAGTTTCAATAAACTACTTGTATAGATAACGACACTAAATGCTTTCGTAGCGTCCTTGGAGGAGGTACGCAAGTAGAAGAACTACCTGGCTCTTTCGCTTACTGACGACCAAGTGAAACAGTCATAGTTAGCAGATCGTTTAGTGAGAGCTTCAATCATCCCAGTGCCTCTTTGTTAGGCACAATTGTCCGTACATGGTTTCCTTAATCAGTATGAGCCACCTAACCCACATGCCCAGGTCGCGAGTTTTGAGATAGGTGCTTTATTTGGGTCCATTTCTGCGGTCATATTTGGCGAACAACTTGGTAGGACTCGGTCTACAACCGTGGGAGCCCTTGTTGTGCTCGTCGGAGCCGTATTCCAAGCTGCAAGTCAAAATGTTAGGATGCTGATTGCAGCGAGAGTTGTTTGCGGGTTAGGAGTTGGGATTGTCGTAAGTTTAACTGGCGCTTCTGGATCAGACATACTCATAACATCCGGCATATGATATGGTAGAATTCGACAGTCCCGGTACTTCAGGCGGAGATATCTCCTAAAGCAACTAGAGGGCTTTTTGTTTGCATTCAGGTAAATCGAAGCCAGTCTCATATTACAGCAAATTGTAACCTCAATGGCTGACTACTACCTGACCTAGCTCACGGTGTTAAACCTGGGGACGATGCTTGCCTACTGGGTCGGCTATGGCTTTACATCGAGCAAACAAATCACTGGGTCTGCTCAATGGAGGATTCCTCTCGCTCTTCAAATTGTGTTTATTATTCCTCTCCTAGCTCTCTCGCATTTTGTTGTCCCAGAGAGCCCTCGTTGGCTCGCTGCGCATGGTCGAATACCCGAAGCTAGAGAAGTCCTTGAGCGGTTGCACTACGACTCCGCCACTGCAGAACCTGGTGCTGGTGGTGGGGATGCAGAAGTAGACAGCATAATAACCTCGATTGCCGATGCAGTGAAACTCGACGAGCAATTTGGGAGTGGAAGATGGGTAGATATTTGGAGGCTGTTGGGGAGGGAAGATACGGTTAGGAGTCGGAGGCGGCTGCTGATTGCGTGTGCAATCCAAGCCTTCCAGCAGCTTGGGGGTATTAATGGTCGGTACTGTATCATATTCTCAAGGTGGTGAGTAGTATTGACCCTTAAACGTTGTAGCCGTAGTGTATTATGCCAGCTGGTTATTTTTAAACCTGGGCTTCTCGGCCCGGCGTTCGAACCTTATCTCGGGTGTATTGTTTACTTGGTATTTTGTTGCGTCATTTATACCTTGGATACTTATAGATGCAAGTACGATCACCCGGTTTGGAAGCGCTACTAACATATATATTGTGTGTTATAGAGTATCGGGCGAAGACGATTGTTCCTTGTATGCGTCTCATTGATGTCGGTTGTTCTTTGCCTGCAATCTGGATTCGTTAGCGCAGTACGTCTCAACTTTAAACCTTAAGATTCAATCGTTGAAAGTGAAGCGCTTAGGTTGAAAAAGACGGAAGTCATGCAATGGGGATTGCGGCTTGCATCATGGTTTTTCTGTTTGTCGTTTCCCTACTTATACCGGTTCCCTCGCTCATAATGCAAAACCTCAGGTTTATGGGTCTTTTCACCGTTGGCTTCCAGGCCGCAGTTTGGGTCTATCCGGCTGAGATATTACCGCTTCGCCTCAGAGCCAAGGGGTCCGCTCTAAGTACGGCAGTAAATTGGATGTGCAACTATTTGTGAGTTTATACAAGTCAGTGCAGCAGAGCTAGCCGCTAATAGGTTGGTCGTATGCAGGGTTGTCCGTGAGTGACTTGGATAGTATAGTTCAGAGTTATGTGGGCACTGACGGGGTAACGGTTTGTCAGTGATTACGCCGGTGTCAATACGGAATATTGGATACAGGACGTAGTGAGTGTTTTGCCTATCGATTGAAGTGGACTATTGAGGCTGATACCCGGATAGTATTATCTTTGCGGTTCTCAATGCGTGAGTACTTTACACAAAAGTACTTTTCATCTATGATCTGACCATCGTATCCACAACAGATCCTTCGTTCCGGTGATATATTTTACATTTCCAGAGGTAAGATTGTGATTTTGTATTTCATTTAGCTTATGGTGCTTGCGTTCGATAGACAAAAGGATTGTCATTAGAGGAGATCGACAAGCTGTTCTCGCAGAGTAGGAGAAGATCAAACGAGAACTCCGAAAGAACCCCACTTCTGTAGCTCTGAAGGTTGTAGTATGAACAGTTTCTACGATCTTGTACTGGACTCAAATATGGGGACACTTCAATTTACTCGAGCCCTTGGGGGTATATGCGTCCTATCTAATCAAGACCTAGACTTCAAAATCACCCCCGAGATCACCTCACTTCACCTTGCGGTGCGGTGGAATGACGTTTATCGAACCAGCCCTGCAAAAAACAGAGATAATCCAAGTATTTGCGTCAGGGTCGCGATTTGAAATACCCCGGTGCCGTCATCGCAACTTGCGGACAACCACCATCGACCCACCGATACGACTCGACATACATGATCACTCGATGGAGCCTAATCATTGCACTCCTGCTTGGATTTGCTCTCGTTAAATATATTTTCAATCATCACTCTTCTTTCATCCGGGAGTTGAATGAGGTAGTGAAGCCTAGCTTGATTCCATCCGAGGTTGTACCTTTGGCACACTTGTTCAACAACATTGCTAGTGGCCCGAGTGGCAACTTTGATGGAGCTGGGTCGGCATTCCCTGCTGGGGCAGTGCCTCGCGGGGACTATGTATACGATAGGATCCTGGTAGATATATTGCTTACGTCGGGGTTAGACCATCATTAAAACGCTAGCCTTGTAGTTTCAGTTTCCAGAACTTGGGGATGGACAAAATGACAATGTGGTTACGAATGGCGAGGTCCTTGAGCTGGGAGAACCTAAATACACGCGGGAGATGCATATTCTTTACGCTGGTGACTTTATTGATGGTGCGGTTGTTTTGCTTCACATGTCCAGTCTTCATGCATCCCTACACATACCGGCCGATCTCGGTTCTCCTTCGAAAACTAACACTTGTTTCAGGTGAGACTGGTGCCCGGTTTCAGTTCGAATATGCAGACGGTGCGACACAAGCGGTTGAACGTATGTTCTGACACCTCAATGCTCAGGTTGCTCTCGACTGACTCATTTACGTTTACAGTTAGCGCCAAGAATTGGTGGACGCTTCATTGGCTCAATAAAGGACCGATACAATCGTAAGCTCCAGTGATTTGGTTGAAAAGCATCGTCATATTCATCCCTGTGTTAGTTCATACCACACCACCTCGTATGGTGCCTCTATAAACCACAACTTGACTCAGATCCATTACTGGTCGACCGCCCTCCGCACTCACTCGCCACTACGTTCCATCACCCTCCCGCCTACTGGCTCATATAACCGTTTCCATCTCTTTGCACTTTCGGTCGTGCCATCCGCGCCTCTCCTGGGATGTGAGCCAGATTCAGGCGATAAGATTCTGTCTAACGATCAAACTACCCTCTCCCCCAACCCTTCAACTGGGCCACGTATAATTGTTCGACGTGCCCGAACCACCACCAAACTCCAGGAGCTCGAGGACCGATTTGGCTTGCCTAACCCCCTTGCCGGCGCACAGCTTGTTGAAGTTACGCTCGCGAACATGCGCCCGACCGCTGCGAGCCCCAACCCGCATTGTTGGTCTGGTCCGTTGCACGTATGGGTGTACAGCGGAGAAGTGTATACCGTGAAGCATGGCGAGGCCGGGAGAGTGATGCCGGGGGACGAGGTCAAGGTGCGAGTATGGGTACGCAACTTCGCGGGCGTGCGTGCGGGATTAAAAGGGAAGATGAGGGTCGAAGTGAAGCACGCCGCGGGGGGCGAGGCTGGGGTGACGCTTGTAGAGTCGTCAGACTGGCCAGCGGTTGCAGGGGTTCCGCCCTATGAAGAGACGAAGGAGAGCTTGGAGAGGCACGAGACGCCGTTGTGGTGGGATGACGCCAAGTTTGGAATTTTGTGAGTGACTCTTGGGCATTAGATCTAAAGACCAGTATGTGTTAACATTCAAGGCAGTATTCACTGGGGAATCTATTCCGTGCCTGCATGGGTAAGGGTCTTCTGTTACATATCTTCGTTCCTAGGTCTCAATTGGATTTATAGTCACCAAAGGGGTATTATGCCGCATGGTATCAGTGAGTTGAAAGCTTGGATCGTATCTGCTATTTTCTGAGGTCGGATACAGGTGGTGGCTACACAATCCGCCAGGCCCTCAGAATGAACTTTGGCGCTATCACAAAAAACTATATGGCGAGGTACGAACTTCTCTGCTACCCGTGGGCGCCCAGACACTGATACCCCGAGCTAGAATTTCGTCTACGGTAATGATTTATAAAGACTCCCGTACCAAGTTGTACTCACTTTGTTTCGTTTCAGACGATTTCATCCCGGACTTTACAGCATCGGAATTCAATGCCAGTGAATGGATTCAGCTATTTTCGGATGCTGGCGCAAAGTATTTTGTGTGAGTGTGTGTTGAAAGCACTCAAATAGTTGACTACTGACTCTTTCGTACCCTAGCCTAGTAACGGCAAGTGCTAATCAATCTCGTCTGCGTTACGTTGACTGATTTCAGTAATAGAAACACCACGAGGGGTTCAGCCTTTTTGACACTGGCAACTCAACTCATAGAAGCTCGGTGTATCTGGGGCCTAAGCGTGACTTCATTGCTGAACTTATGAAAACGGCTCGCGCCGAGCACCCAGAGATGAGACGAGGAACTTACTATTCCCTTCCTGAATGGTGGGTCTGAGGTTATTGGCCCTCTTTTACCCATTTACTTATTGCAATTTTCTTATTCAGGTTCAACCCAGACGCGGGCCCGTATGGGTTCGGTACATTCCCGGGCCATCTCGCTCGAAACGCGTTCAACGAATCCGAGGTAGAACCTTATACGGGATGGCTCCCTGGTAAAGACTATCTCCGGGATATTCAACTTGCACATATGAAAACCTTGGCTCAGACTTACGAAACCGAAATCATGGTACGTTTCCGTTGTTTTTATTTCAGAATCACGTATTAAGCAAGGCGAAATACAGTGGTGTGATATCGGCGGGCCGAACAAGACACTTGAATTTGCCGCCGAGTGGTACAATTCTGCAGGTCGCGCCGGCCGGGAAGTTACTATGAACAACCGGTGTGGGGCGATACCAGACTTCGATACGCCAGAGTACACCAAGTTCAGCTCAATTCAGGAAAGAAAATGGGAGACGAGCGAGGGGATTGACCCGTGAGTAGCTTTATAGTCTCTAGGTCGACTCACCTAATACCGAGTTGGGTTAGGGTCTGTTATGGATACAATTGGGAAACGAAAGACGATGAGTATCGCTCTGCAGAGAAGATCATCCATACTCTCGTCGACATTGTATCCAAGAATGGAAACTAGTAAGCGGATTAACAAAACCTTGGATGGCAGAGTTTTAATATTCTCTTTAGCTTGCTTAACCTTGGACCAACCCGCACCGGGCGCATCATCAAGCCTATGGTAGACCGGGTACTTGAAGTTGGTCGGTGGTTAAAACATTCGGGAGACTGCGTATATGGGACCGTAAGTACCCGAGTATTTTCAACTATACAGGTGCCTGACGATTAATATCACGTAGGACTACACGTTCCTGGGCGCGGAAGAGGGTGATCTCCGGTTCACTCGAAAGGTCGACACAACGTGCATTGTTTCGTTGTCGCGGCCAAAGGATAACTTGCTCGTGGTTGAACAGCCGTTGCCTGTTATGAGTGGGGATGTTATCAAACTACTCGGTGCTCCCCAAAAGGAAGACGGGCTAAAATGGAGCCTGCATGAAGGCCGGTTAGCAATCCAGGTGTCGGATGAGGACCTCGATTCCGTCCAGAATGCTTGGGCATTCCAAATCACACACAAGTAGCAAGTGACGCAGGGCACTAGGAGGGTGAACCCGAATGTAAATATAAAACAACTATGTATATTATAGCAATCTATGTGTCAGAATGACGGATGCAACTAGCTATGAACAGCCATATATGCGTAAAAATATGTGTCATAAAAGCCCATTATACGAACGGAAAACATATATGGTCTCTAGTATCCTCTTAATTATACCGCTTTACTCGAGATCCTACTAATTATCCCAGCGCGGTATTTTTCGACCTTTTCGTGTCGCTGCAGCCAGGTGAGTCCAGCCGTCGTACAAACCGAGAGCGCGATCCAAGCAATGAGTATACCAGCATTTCTTCCCAACACATTTTTTGTGTTGAACAATATAGTGTTGACTGCCTCCGCATGATTGCTGTATTGCCAGGCCAATATCAGATTTGATGACCAGTAAAAACGAGGAGCAAAGCTTACAAGAAAGGTACGGCAAACCCGTACTTGTACCACCAGACTTGCATTTCATGCGGGTCAATCGGCGTCGAAACATTGATAATAAGCTGCATAAACCATCGTCCACCAGTCATTTACTGAGTTCTACACCAGCCAAGACTTACCCAGCACACCAAGAAATACGCCATAAAACGAGGTTCCAAGATGGTCACCGCCGCTTCAATGGCTAGCCCCAAGGCTAGCATATCCATGTAAACGAATGCGAAATAGACGAAAAACCCGCCGCCATATGTATACCTACCATCGTTCAATGAGCGCAGGTGCCAACAGCAGTTTATGTCTCAAACTTTACCTGGTACCAAAAGGTGCGTGAAACGGAAGGCTGAGCATAGCAAACGAAAGGCTAAGCGGGAGATAGGCAACTGCAGGGAAAAGAACTCGAAGAAGCATGACGGAGCGGTTTGTGAGGTATGGTTCAAGTATTCCTCGGACAGGAAAACTCGCTAACGTCTACGCCAGCATTAGCCGAACTAAGCCCTCAATCTTTGTACAAAAAATCCTCACCAAAACAAAACTAAGGCAGGAGTTGGGCACTTTATTAGTCAGTTCAAGGGAAGCTCAATTTGAGTGCTTACCAGAAGACACTAATATAAATTTGACCAACTACGGTCATCGCCGTTGCAACGGGGGCGCTGATCACGAAACTGTCATCAGCAGCGATCCCAAGGTACTAGCATGGAGACCTTACTTCCAAGGGCGGAGATTCTCTGTCCTCCACCAAGCGCCGCTTAGTGCAACAGGCGACTGAAGTGCGATATTGATCGCAGTAGTATTTGAAGATACGGACTGGATATACTCAGCAATGTTCTTTGCGTTGAACCTCCTCATTGTCTAAATTCGCATGTACTGTTAGCGAAGTCAAACTGAGCTAACATCGCGAGCTTTTGCTCACGTCGTCTAATAGAGCCGTGGAGAGCGGAACAATAAGCTGACCCACGGCGTTGTTATTGCGAGCTTCGTTGAGATAGAATGTGACTGCGCTGGTGGGATCGTATGTACTTTCGCCGGAAGCACGGGCGGCTTGCAGTGAGCTCGTGGCACCTTGATTCACTGGAAAGCAAATGTCAATCCACAAGTGACGCATACAGCCGGTTTAAACTTGCCAACAATTGCCGCCCAGGCGTGCTCGTCAGCGATGTTACGCGCTATTTTGTCAAGGGACATGGGTGGTTTGACCACCCACCCAAGGTGTCTCTTGGTTCCATTCTACATGGTGGTGAGAAATCGACTGCTTATATGACCCACTGAAGTCGTACCATCGTTGAATTTATCGCGCTTTCAGTCACAAATGCGCCCATCTCGCCACCATCAAGGTCTACAACCCAAACTCGAAAGCCTGGGCCATGTCGCTGCCCTGGTGCAAGGGATCCCCAATAGAGTGGCAAGGCAGCCCACATGAGGATAATAAGCATGCCCACGGAATAGAACATGGCTTTGATATACCTCCATGTTAAGGGTCGAATTAACGGATCTGCGACTGGGATGTGCGAGTATTGAAATTCAGAAAGAAACGAAGAGAGAAATTGGCGTACAATTATGGGCATAGTTTTGCTTTTGTCTGAAAGCGGCCTGAAAGGGATCTTCGATGGGAGGTAAGACTAACATTGGACTTGTGCGCGGCGTCAGAGGTCGGGAATTCGCCCGCTCACGCAAGGTGTTGCGGCGAGCCACCGGTGACCTATGGGGCGCGAAACTGGTCGACCTTGTGGGCGACGTCTGTTCGGGCTTAGGAGCTCCATCAGATGTAGCCAAATCTTCCACAGAGTTTACGCGCGTGGAGTCGTGCAGCGAGTGAGAGCTAACATAGGGGGAGCGACGATTTAGGTCCATCCCGACGTTAAGCGAAGGGGAATAAACCTTGTGTGCTCGGCTCAGAGCAGAGGTATATAGTGGGTAGCGGCGCGTCATACGGCAGCTCAGTTGGCTCTAAATAAAGCAGGGTGTGGACTTGGGGCTCAGGTTACCGAGCGATAGTGAAACGAGAGTGACGTCGGTGATACATTTCGAAGACATGGAAGTGGCGGAGAGAACTTAAAAACTTGGCTCATATAGTTATGCTGTAGTATCCCGGGACATCAGAGGGCGGGCGAGCCTTCATCGCGGGAGTACATAGCGGTACTAGTGACTCTAGATAGAACAATGACGTGCCGATAGGTTAGACTTCGGCAAACTGAGATGATGCGTCGTTCTGGGTGCGGGTGTGAACGGAAATCACGCAATATATAAGCTAAACGAGACGATGGATTCAGATAGCTCTAGTTTAGATGTAGTTTTAGTCGCTTGTAGAGAGACCGGTAGCCAGACAGGGGGTGTTGCGGTTCATAATAATCCTGTGGGCTGTAAACTGTGCCAAGTTGGCATTCCCTAGGATACCTCTCAACGAACGAGTGGTTTCCGTATGCACAGCATCATTAAACACGTCTCTAGTGACAGGTTGTCGAGTTCAAGTAGCAGCTTACATACCAGCGCCCTCGCCCCACACCCTCGTCACTACGGCATGCTTGCATCACAAGTGAGCCCGAATCGGGCGGGTGCTTTCCCATACTAGTCGTTGTAACTACAAGGATCTGGGTGTAGGAGAAGTCTTGAAATAAAAGGCCTTAGAGGCAAGGCTATAGGAGGAGATACGTGCAACACGCAAGCGTGTTCGTGTCGTCGCGAGTTGTTCTGCACCAAGCAGATATGATTGCTGGCAAACCCACTGCTAATCATAGTAAACACCCGAACATTCGTGAAATGGGTCCGTAGCCGAGTTTAAAAACAGACCGAGTCAAGCCTCCCCGAGGCAGCACAGGCAACAAAACTCTGGTGTTCGTGCAAAGTAGGAGAGCAATATGACACTGATATTTGACCTTCATCAATTAGTCCCCTGCAAAACATGTTCAATCACGCCACAATACGTTTGTCGGTCAAATGAGAATCAAGATTACAAAATTACCACAATGCGTAAGATCCTTCCAACTGAACTACAACGGGATGCGGGTAAAGTAGAAGATATATAGGAGATTATAAAGACTCTCAGATCCCAATCTGTACCTACGGCAATAGAGCACCTTTTGCCTTGATTTTTGCAAGGTACATTCGGTCTTCCGCAAACATCAGTAATCCTCCTGGCACGAATACCATGTTTGCGCAGCCTCTCCCAGCAGGAACTCCTGGCGTTGAAGAGGGAATATCTAACCCTAGCAAGATCTTTCCCATTGGTGCCCCATGTTTATTCCAAACCTTTTTTGGTGGGCTGGATCAGCTGAGAGGGGAAACGAGCATAATAATGATGCTTACATGTACACCATCAAAGCAGCCTCCATAAACATTGCCTTCGGTATCGCATTTGAGCCCGTCAGGCATTCCGCTATCTGTAAAAGCAAAAACCCTGCGGTTTGTCAACGCCGGAGGGTGAGTTGTGGGGTCTGAGCCTTCGGTAGAATGTACGACGTCGTATGCGTATCTACAAAATAGGTCGTTTTAATAGTTGCCCTAAGGATCGAGATTAAACGCACATTGTACCAGGTCTCGATCCATCCAGTGGGTGTGGGTCATCTGATACTGCACTCGCGAAGCCAGTGTCGGAGATATAGCAAGTGCGCATATCAGGGCTAAAGGCGATCCCGTTTGGCCGTTGGAATCCATCTGCAACTACGCGAATGGTACCGGTGGGAGGATGGAAGGCATAAACCTGGGATGGAAGCCGAGGGTACTCTTTGAAGCCTTGATAATATCCGTACGGTGGGTCTGCACGAGTGAAATATAAGATCAAATCGAATGCAGAGGATGTACCGAGAATCTCACCGGTAAAGAAGACCCATTGGCCGCTAACCGCCGTTTGCTTGCCTCCCGATTTCATTAGTACAGCAATATCGTTCATCGAATTGAAAGGTCGCCCGTAAAAGCTGTTTAGCAGCACCTCAGCCGAGAGTGTTTTGGGGTCTACAGCAATAATAGAGCTTGGAACATCTAGCCTGTACCCTTGGACAACCATGAGAACTTTATCGTTATAGAAAGTTCCACCATTTGGGAGGACAAACGATTTCGAGGGCGGCGCCAGTACTTCCCAGGGATATTTTCCGTTGGCATCCGGGGTAAGCGAAATTTTGCTGAAATTACCAAAGAGTGG
>WSTJ01000142.1:0-39207 GCA_019623705.1 Ceratobasidium sp. 428
ACGATTTTGCCAACCGGTTGGCTCCACAGACCGACATCGGACGAACTCGGGTTTATTGTCGGTTCATAACAACACTGACGAATAGTGTGTAGGGTGGTTGGGACGTGGGCTGGAGCAGGCGCAGAAAGTTAATCGGCTATGACGTCATGTCAGTATTGGACACAATCGGTAAAACAAAAAACTTACTTCGTTCAGAGTGGGTTCGGACATCCGACGATCTTGGACGAGCCCCACGTTTGGCGCGACAGTCGGACGAGGAGCCCACATCGAAGCGTTAGAGCCTTGAAGCTGAGGTTGGACTTGGGGCTGTGGAAGCACCGTACGATCCCAGGTGGGGAGCGCGTTCAAAGGAGCGGTCGCCATTTGAGGAGAGCCGAACACCCAATCTTGACGAGGAGTAGGACCAGCGAGAGGAGCCATAGTCGGAGGGAACGAGCCATCAACCTGGACCGGAGACGCATCCAGCTCCAGACGCGCTGATGAGAGCTGGTCGGCGAAGCGGGTACGCTATTAACTACCCCGTTCGATTGGAGTGCCAAAGCCGCATGACGAGGTGCGAGATTAGTAAACGTCTGGGACGCGCCGCCTGTGCTCTTGCGCGAATGAGAGAGCGGCATAATCTCGTCCAACTCGGTCACGAGGCACGGTCAAAAGTAGTCGAAGTAGGGGTAAAGAGCGGTTTGGGGGCGATGCGTGCGGGAGTGGGCATATGGACCGATGGGGTGGAGCCCATGGACGTGATCTGAGTTGTTGGGCTCAGAGTCGGCGGCGAGATTCTGCGGGCTGCGGTCGATGATGATAGGAGCGGGTACAGGCATGGGCGAGGCGCCAGGCGAGGGCGTGATACCAAGACTACGGAGCATAATCGAGATGTGTTCGGGCGAGGCGCTATCCTGGTCGGGCTAAGACCCCAATGTATGCGGTCAGAAATTAAATTTAGAGGACAAAAAACGCGAAATGAGCTTACAAGAGCAGGTTGCTCGATTTTTTGAGCGCGCGGCGCGAGAAGATTAGCCGACGGGTGAGGGAGGGAGTTCGTAAGTGGAGCCATAGACCACACTGAGGTTTGCGCTCCACCACCGTTGCTCACGCTCGCCGCAAACGGGTCAAAGCGCGGGGCAGGAGGCGCCCAACTATCACGGCGTTGAAGGCTAGGACGGGCGTGGTCAGGTATATTAGATGACAAGGGTGAGCGAGATCACGTTCTTCAAAGCACTATGAATCCGTTCGAGGTAAGTTTGATGCTCATATTGAAGACTCGCGCTTGACGCGATAGAGAAACTCTGAACAAGGCTAACTAACCTCGAGTCGTTCTCCACCATCTGGCAAAACTGTCGAACCGATCGCTCTCGGGTGAGAAAAACAGAACGATAAAGCAGCGGTAGTGCGAGTTCTCAGCTAAATAGCTCATGGGTTAGTGTCTAAAATTAACTCCGAGGGGAGATTAAAAGGGATAAGAGGGTGGTGGCGCGACTTACCATTGCCAGTGCCCTTGAGAAAGGTGGCAAAGCGCGACAGAGTCCGTCACGTAACGGAGGATTTCTAGGTAACACTTGGTGGGGAGAGGGAAAAGGCATAGTGACAAATGGGGTGATGGGAGGCGGGTCGATGGGTCGGGTGGGTTGCAGACAGCTTGGTGCGTGTGGTGGATATTCCGTATCACACAAAACCCCATTTTGGGTTGAGCTAACATTGGTGCATCTGGAAACAGTGGGGGAGGTTTTCGAGGCTCTGAGAACCTCCAGAGCCTCCAGAGCTATCCTCCTTGTGAGCAGAGCATGGCTCTGGAGGCTCTGACGATAGTTCAGGGTGCAGTGATTGAAGGCGTCTCATGTACACTACAAGACGTTTGCCAATAAAACTTATCTCTTTATCCGCCCGACAATTATTGCTCCCTTGGGCACAGCAGCCCCTAAATGCTATTGACTACCCCCGGGGGAGTACTCAGGTGCTCAGCGCACATGCGGGCAGCACAAGTGATCCAGAACATTCGTCCGAGGAGGAAAGTGAGGGAAGCTTGTTCGGCAGGGTTAAGGCACTTGATTACAATGTTTGGGCACAAACAGTGTTGTTATACGGGGGCCAAAATTTACCATATATGGACTGTGTTTATTACATTTTGACATCTCCGATCACTGTACCCTGAACTATCGTCAGAGCCTCGAAAACCTCCCCCACTGTTTCCAGATGTGACGGCATCTGCGAGGTGTCAAACCGGGAACCCACGCGGATGTTACATAACGCCGCCAAATCAATCTGCACGACACGACACGATCACGTGACCGTTCTTATACCCTCATGAGCGCCACTCCGCAGACTGACAAGACGAACTATGTTGGATGCGAATAATTGAGTTGTTAACCGTTCATTCAACCACCGGCCCTCCGAAATAAGCTGTAGATTAAGCAAGAAAAATAGATCCGCAGCCAAAAGAAGTATGGACAAAAGAAGTCAAATGTCGTGTATTGGGGTAAATTGGCAATCGGTCAAACGCACCATTCCTCGAAGGTCCAATGACAACAGCTGCCTCGCAACCAACAACCACAACATCACCTCTCTAGGTCTACTCTACATTCGCTTCACCTACGCCGAAAAACAAAAATTCTTGTCAAATGGCGGAGCACCCGGGCTGGGGCGTACCATTTAGCCAATATTCTCAGCGTCGGTTCGAGCCACGCACGCCCAGTGTCTCAGAGCAAGAGGCCGAGTTGTTCTACAACACGTACGAAGCTCCTCATCTCGCGGTCTTGGAAAAAAAGCTGCACAGATTCTGCTCTGGTGGTAAGACACCTAGCTCTACAGACACAGAAGCCATCATATCAATACTCGGGAGATACATGACTGCAACTAAGCGCGAGGTGAGTGCCAACTGTGCGGCTGGCAATCATGCTATACTCTCAAACTAGGAGATATTAACTCCTATCGATTCTGTTTCAGAATTTCTCGCTCCTCAACTATTACTATGGATTTTTGTGCCTCCGATTCCTGATCCATTATACCTGCTGTGCCGTTCTCGCAGAGAAAGGTACCCTGTTAGGAGGCAGCTCCAATTTTCCACACACGAGCGGGAGCTGGAACAGTCGACTGCAAACTACGGCCTTCGCAGCGCTGGACAGAGCAGGCAAGGCCACACGAGAGCGAGCGTCGCTTGCCGCACTTCGCGTAACCTTTACTCGGTCCAGCTTTCTCTCTGATCCTGACGCTCGAGAAATCTTCTGCTCCATAATGTCATCAGTGCTTTGGGAGGACAGGAACATGTTCCTTACGCTCTGTCTCCGTGGCTTACTTCCTGGGTGCTCCTTACTACTTTTTGCTGCGACGGCGAGGATAAAGCTGGACCTTTTCGTACCCAAGTAGGCGTAGTCACCAATATACGTTCAAGCGTGAGTTGTAGTTGACTAATGGTGTCTAATAGCGCCGATTTCAGCTATTTGTATCTTCAAGACCTTGGCTTTAGGCTGTATCTGGCGGGATCGCGGCGAGACTGGCAGGTGCTTGAACCCGTATGCACGGCCGGCATCGAAAAGTCACTCTACTGGCCTGAAGATGATAATCTCTTTGTCAACTCGGAAGACAGCCAGGCGTTATCCCAGGCGTACCTTGGATTCCTTTTTGTGTGGCAAGAGAACGGGTGGAGCACTTGTTCACTCTCTATCGATTTCATGGCACATCTAGCTATGTTTATACTGCATATGTCTAAGTCTAACCCTTCAGTTACCCTTCATACACATGCCGAAACCGCCAAGGCAAACTTTCGGTTCTTGTGGTTAATCTTCGAAGACAGAGGTCGTATTCCGGCGTCCGACCATTTCAAGATTCGAGACTTTGCCATTGCAGCATTCTTACATCTCTCGTATAGTTGCTTCATGATCCAATACACTATATGCTTACGCTAATTCCTTTAGTCAAGCTCAAAGTAAGATATCGACACGGCGAGGGCAACGTGAGCTTGCACAAATGCTTGCGGAGGTCGACTTCGTCAGCCTAGCTGGACGTGTGCTGCTATTGATATCGGATGAAGGTACTGCCAGATATCCTACTTGTTTGATCAGGCTGACGAGATATACATAGGAAATGAGTTCCAAAGGACGGAAAGGTTCAAGCCGCTTCTCGATGGCATCTATGCCCTTGGAGATGTGATCAGCAAATCGGTGTCTGTCTCTCCGGAACTCTTCATCGACTCAAAGATCGAGTGGGGCAAGGTGTTTATTCAGCTAGGGGAATGGCGCGCGTGGGATGAGCTGAACCTAAACTGGAGTGATCCTAACTACGAGAGTAAAGTCTCCGCAAAAGACGGGGAAATCATGATGCATATCATTAACACGTTCACCGCCTGGACTCGCTTCGGTGACTCACTAAGCAGCAACGACACCGGCAAGCCGCATAACTGCGCCAATCCTCGCTGCGTCCAGATAAACACACGTGAGAGGATGCTCCGAGTTCGGTATATGTGCGAAAAATGTCACTTAGTTGCATACTGTGGTCAAAACTGCCAGCGCGCGTGAGTAGTTTGTCCCGACTTCAACTGTTTCTTCTGAGCTTGATTGGCCATTGAATTTGGTAGGCACTGGGAGCTGGAAACCTTGGAGTCCCACAGCCTGCAGTGCAATAAATCTGCTGCGCGGGGGCGTTAAACTGAGAGCTTGTTGTCCAATGTAATGGCGGGGCATATTCAGGATGGTATTCTGGGAGTATGTATATACGATCTCGCACGCGATAGCGACGATAGACCAATGTCCAAGCGGTTGACTAGCGTGTTTGGATATATAATACGTACAGTAGTTGAAATATAATATTATTGTGGATTTTATATCTCTGGTTTCCGGTTTGTTATACTCGGCGTGCTACTCTGGCGACTATATGAGAGGGTAACCCCCAAGCTTGTACAACCGAGCGCGAGCTATGGTAGTCGATTGTAAACTACTCCAAAGTGTTCAGTCTACTTTTGGAGGATTGGTACATTTTTACGCACTAGCTCCGTGGTCTGCTTCCCGAATGCCCCTGCTTTTTTCGTTTTTTATTACAATGGCGAGGCCAAAGCTGGGCCTTTTGGCAGCTAGGCAGGTATCATCACCAGTGCGCAAGTATGGCCGTAGCTTACCAACTATGTAAGATAGCGCCGATCAGAGCTGCGCGTGCCTATTGCACGAACCGAAGTTTATTACCATTCAAAACCGGATTATATGCTCAATATTATGGCAACACTCACGACGGCGTGTAGACGCTCTCCAATTCTGTTTTTAGATGGGCCAACGCTTGTTCGAGCAAGAGCAGATGGATGAACTCAGCTTTCGTGCCGTTGACGGGCTTGCGTGTCTATATATATATATTTATTTATCTATACAGATCGCGCTCGCACCTGCGGACCAGCGTACGTGGTGAGGTGGGGAGCAATAGCAGAGGGCCGGGCCCGCCCAGCCTGCGGCCGCGGGGATCGCAGGGCTAGGCGTGGCACTGGACCGAAGGTGCGAGCGCGAGGTCTGTCGAGTCCGGAGGCGTATATGGCCAACGCAGACGAGAAGTAACGAGAGAGGGAGGGAGGTGGGAACAAAAATAAGAGAATAAATACATGTCGACCACGCGTATGATGTGTGTCGTTCATGTGGTTGGTAGTACGTCTTACGGGGTCACGTGGTGGCCCTTCGGCATTTGCGGCTGAGTACCGGCGGGGCATCCTCCGCAGGCTGCGTCCCCTCGCCGCACAAATAGTCAGGAACTTGAGGTTTGCGCGATCGTTGGGGTTATAACCCCCAACGCCAAGAAACCACGGCTAAGCAAGACTCCCGGACAACTGCCGGTCAGTGAAGACATATCGTGAAGTGGGTACTATGGCACAGTGAGTATAGGGACCGAGAAAGGTATGATTTGAAGCAGAGTGGTTGCAAGCCACATATCCATGAAGCGCGAAAATGGTTCCCGTGTCCAATGTCGAGAACATTCACGAAGGGTAACTAAACCATGGGCACAAGATTGGATCAGTACCTAGGTAAGATGAAGAGGCTGAGTTATAAGCGTTGATAGCATCAGTCGCAGAGACAGGACTAGGCGCGGTGCTCAGAATGGATAGTTCCACTATTATCTCGGCGGAAATGCCACGGAGCCTACGGTTCTCATAGAAGACTGAGGTATGGCAGTGTAGTCCATAGCTGGGCTAGAATACGTGAAGTACCTTGACATGGAATTGACAGCTAAAGTAAAGCCATGGGAAAGCATAATGGCTGGGACAGGAACGAGAACGACGAGTGCGGGCCCCAAATAGCCAAGTAACGTCCTTGTGACTTGTTGACTACGTCGACCATGGCCTAAAGCTGGAAGCTGGCGGAGCCCTGTGATTATCTTGCGCAGATGGTGTTGACGCGGGCCCAGCCCGGGAAAGGCGTGTCAAGCAGAACAAGAGCTATGGGTGGCGGTGATGTTTTATTTGGTAGCGTGACTAACCGGGTACTCGCTGGGCGCTAACCTGATCACCATCAACAAGAGTAATCCGTTGTGTCTGCTATCTGTTGACATTTATGTTCTTGCTTTCTGAAAACGATGACCGATGAAAATAAGCGACGCCTCAAACAAAACGTTAAACGCGGTCTAAAAGAAATCAAGCTGTTTTTCGGCTCGTCTGGCAACGCTGGTCCCTCAACTCCATCGACTCAACAAGCAAATACTCCACTGGTGTCCGGAACGCAACATATAATAGCACATTCTGAACCCTTATCTCTGTTGCCTGCTGCACGGCCGCCAAACACGGAGCTAAATAATACCCCAAATCCACCGGTGTCTATTTTATCGACACCGCCAACCGTCGAACAAAACGCGAAACGTCAGCACTGGGCCGAGCTCAAAGCTCTCGCGAGCACGTTGAGCACAGGGCTCACTAGTTTTGGCCCTCTCAAACAAGCAGTCGAAGGAATGGTAGCGGGTATTGAGATTTTTGAGGTAGGCATATGCTGGATTGGGTGCGTCCTCCGTTGACCGATGGTACAATCAGACCGTAGCTCAGAATCGTGCGGACTATGAGAACCTTAGAAGCGACCTCAGCGAATTATTTGACGATCTCGCCGAGCTTTTTAACGCACCGACTCCACCAATAATGACATCGAGCATCAACAACCTCGCACGGTGAGCCCTCGCCATGCTCGTCGAATACTAGCGCTAATCACGGTAGATAGAGGAATTGGCCGGGAGCTTGAGGCTGTTCAGCTGGAACTGTCGAAGACTAGGATAGGAACGCACTCAACGGACGCTAACAAGATACTAGAACACTATCGCAACATTCAAAACTTGCTTCATCGAATAACGGTGAGTCTCACAGCTCTCCACCGTTTACGCGGCATTCATCCGCGTACAGTGCAACGTGGACCTCAAAACTTTGCGGATTGTCGACGAACAGGCAACGGTAGGCTGCGAGTTGATTATCAGATATAAAGTACATCTGATCACGCGACGTTGATGATAGGAAACCCGACTGAGATTGCTTCCTCACTCCCCCGCCGCGAAATATAGCTCTGCGGAATCATCCGACCTTCGGGGTCGGTGCACTGAGAACACTCGTATTCACCTCCTCGAAGAACTATACGAATGGGCGTGCGGTGACAAGAGTCAAAGGATATACTGGTTAAACGGTATGGCTGGTACCGGCAAGACCACGATCGCATATAGCTTCTGCGAACGACTGGAGCGCTCCGAGAAGTTAGCCGCAAGCTTCTTCTGCTCTCGACAGCTGCCATCGTGTCGCGACGTGAACCGAATTGTACCGACAATGTCATATCAACTATCGCGATTCTCTCGTCCGTTCCGATCTGCGGTATCTCGAGTGCTAGAAGAGGACCCGGACGTACATAACCAAGTGCTACTTGATCAATTCAAGGGCCTGATTGTTGAGCCGCTCGGCCGGGCGAAGGACACTCTCCCGACCGACCTCGTGGTTGTAATCGACGCCTTAGACGAATGCGAAAACAACGATGGCGTAGATCGAATGCTGGATGCTTTGTTCTCATGCGTGCGGCAGCTTCCAATGAAGTTCTTCGTAGCAAGTCGGCCCGATGCAAAGATACTCGATCGTATGCGTGGTCGACATGAAGAGAACATTTCTACCGAGTTGCGTCTACACGACCTTGATCGCCCCACTGTCCAGAAGGATATCAAGACATATCTAACTATGAAGCTTATGTCGCATATGAACCTTTCAGTAGCCCACCTCGACGTTCTAGTGAAGCGCTCGGGTGTCCTGTTCATCTATGCTTCCACCGTGGCTCGGTACCTAGATAGCGACAACTTCTCTAAGGCTGATGACCGGCTCGAAGAGATCCTGAAAGTATCAAAAGACTCATCGGACAATAGTGAAAAAGATATCAACGACCTATACGCTGCAATACTCAAAGGGGCGTTCAATGATTCACATCTGACTGAACAAGATCGGGATGCGATGAAACTTGTGCTTGATACCGTCGTATGCTCCAAGGAACCGCTGTCGATAGAAGTCATGGCCGGTCTGCTGGGACTTGGAGCTAGAAAAGTGCGAACAGCGCTACGTCCTTTGTTTTCGGTGCTGCATCTATCGGACATGGTCCATACAATCACCACACTACACGAGTCTTTCCCGGATTTTCTACTAGACAAAACCCGGTCCGGGGTGTTCCATTGCGATACGAACAAACACAATGCCCTACTGGCAAGACTATGCTTTGAACAAATAAAGGTACCCAACCCTCCGTTTAACATCTGCAATCTCGAGTCCTCGTACGTGTTCGACAGGGACGTGCAAGATCTGCCCGCTAGGGTCAAGAAGGCGATATCAAGGCAGCTCTTGTACGCCTGCCGCTACTGGGCAGCTCACTGCCTATTGGCAGAAGAATCCCAGGATCTCGCCAACACGCTCCAAGAGTTTGCCTCGGAGCGATTCTTACTCTGGATGGAGGTAATGAACCTCAGTGGGTGCCTTCACGAGAGTATCAAGCTACTTTATAACCTACAAAGGTGGTCATTGGTATGTAGCTGACCCGAGAGTGCGGTTGAGAAGCTCACAGCTTGTGTAGAGCTCGGAGTATCTAGACGAGGGAATGAGTAAATTTCTTCGAGACATGTGCGAATTTGCAACTTCGTTTTCATCGAGTGCAGCTATGCGTAGTACTCCCCATCTGTACGTGTCAACGCTGACATTTTGGCGGGACCAGAGCCCAATCGTAAAGCACTATGGTCAACAACGAACACGCCTGATAACAAGACAGAGTACCGCAATGAGCGCGAGAACGTCTGCCCCGCTGGCTATCTTGCATCCTAGGGAAGCTGTACTTGGTGTAGCGTACTCACCGGATGGCGCGTATATCGCATCCGGCGCTGAAGACAGGTCCATACGCATCTGGAACGCACTTGCTGGTCAGCCAGTAGGACAGCCGTTGAAGGGACATTCTGGCTCTGTCTCCTCTGTCGCATACTCACCAGATGGCGCATACATCGTATCTGGCTCTTTAGACAGGACCATACGTATCTGGGATGCACGCACCGGTCAGCCAGTAGGACAGCCGCTGAAGGGACACACTCATTATATCCGATCTGTTGCATATTCACCAGATGGTGTATACATCGTATCTGGCTCCGACGACATGACTATACGTATCTGGAACGCGCACACTGGTCAGTCAGTGGGACAGCCATTAAAGGGACACGCCCGCTATGTCAGATGTGTTACGTACTCGCCAGACGGCGTCACAGTGAAACATTACCCAGGTAACGTTACGGGGGGCAACCAGCTAACGTAAATGTACACCTGGCGCAGGTAGGTAAACGTCGGAGCTAAAATTTAGGTGCGAGTTTCCGATTTAGGTGTACAGGATTTTTTAGTGGGGTCCAACAGGTAGTTCTCAAAGTGTAAATCAGGTCAACGGAATTTAGCTGTTTTATATCACTCTTAGTTATTACCCGCATGAATTATGCTGAACATTTTTAGCTGGTTTACATCACTAATCCTCTAATCTTCGTGCGCAGCCTCTTCCGGATGAAAATTTGTCTAACAGTGTCCCGCCGCGGTTAATAATTACCCATTCTCCCGATGCCTTCATACCCCGGGTCTCCACCCTTCCAACAACACGTTGAATGGTTATTATGTCGAGGATGAATGGTCGGCTCAATTGGGTAAAAGAAACCTGTTCGGTTGTCGCATCGCCTTCTGCGCCCTTGGCTTAAGTTATATGCGCGAGAATGTGAAGCTGAGGTTTTTCAATGCTGAAGCGTGGATTGGGGGCAGAGTGAGCGCGAGAACAAAGTTCAATCCGCCTATATCCAACCGCCAAGTACATGTCTTGCTTCTTATGCGGTTGGCTTATACTCCTGTCCTTATCATACTGAAACTAGAGCATTGCGTTAACGTTATACGTGAGAATACAGCGGCAGCTTACCCGAGCAAATGCGTAGTCTCGCTGTCCGTACGTTGAGAGCGGATTAGCTGTTGTGGCGCCACGCATACAATAACCGCCATCAACTCCGGTGCGGACCTTTCCCCAACGCTCGCATCGATTCGTGATGTGATTTAACCACTGGTAACAGTTACAACCAGAGTTGTTAGTACGCAGGTAGGCTGTGACGCGGCGTTTGACTATGTCTTTAAGGGGCAAGCTGCAAACGAGCGGGCAGCAAAGAATGGTGTGCAGATCTAGTTAAATCAGTCAGATGAAAACATACAGAAGGAAAAAAGTACTTACGTTCAGGGTACACACGCTTCATGCAACTCACTTCTACCGGTGCGTCGCCCTTACCAAACAACAATGCCTCAGTCGTCTCGTTAGCAACTCCTTCTTGTTGCCTCTAATACTCTGTATAGCCGGCTTGGAGGTCACTCTCACTACAGTTGGGGGGAGACGGCAGCGCACCTTGGTTCGCGTGGATGGGTTTACCACCACCGCCGGGGGCGGAACCATGATCTTCGGTCACAGGCAGCGATGCCGAGCGACACTGACATGTCTTGCTTCTGGTCGGCCCTAAGGGGGTCATCACATGGCGGATCCTTCGGCAGGGCTTTAAAACAGCGTTGTGGTCTAGGGCATGGACTGTGACACGGTACTCGCAGGTGGAGGTGGCGGCGGGCAGGCTGAGAAGTCCGAAGGCGAGGCGCTTGGAGTCTGTAAGGAGATATCGCTCACACCCTTGAGCCAAGCCCGCCCGGTCGACCACACAAGGTCACAATTTTCGCTCGCCTCGTCGCCAGGGCCGGGGCCTGCATGCGAGTCACCATCACGGCCATCCAGCGGTCTGCTCATAACAAAGTTACCAACGTATACTCTTGTCACTGAACGCGCATGGTCTCTGTGAGACCTGTGCAATCAATAAGGAAGGGATGCAAGCGCTCAGTAGACCCTGGAGAATCTGCGCGAGGTCTGTATAATGCTTACAATATAGTTAACCAGCATAAATCTACGTAAATCATCGTGCGCACCTGAGGAATTGCAATGTTCGTGGTGTCATTATCTACCATATTTTCATCACCATCGCCTATCTCGGTGTCAAAGTAAGTCTCCAGGTTTATAGCAGAGTCATTTTGGCTCGAAGAGTCTGATTTACTAGCCGTTCCATTCAAATTCCTAGTCCCAGTCCCAGTTCCAGCGCGCCATTATCCTCGGCAGCCAGTTCCAGAGAGAGCTTACGTAGATGTTGCAATCTAGTACGTTTATCCTTGTATATACCGCAGTGATCACCACGCAAATTTTCTTCCTATTCGCCCATAGTGCCGTCAAAGTGAGTGGACAGGTCGACGCAAGTTGACTTGGCAAGATTTCGCGCGCAGACGGGCACGTGATCGTGGGATTTGCAATTCATCTCCCCTCCTCATCCTCTTGACTTACTCCCGACCACGACATCCCTCCGCCACCGGAAATCGAGCCCTAGGAAAGTAATTGTAATAAAAATCATGTGAGTTGTCCGCGCTGCTCTGATTCATTTGCTCACTTCTCCCTGCAAAATCCGTTCTCCTCGCGTCTCCAGGCGCGTCACATCAATTGTAAGTAAATCGATCAATCTCGATTTCTGCCCCGATCTAAATCTTATCTTATTTCAGAAACTGATCTAGCCCAGATGTCTGCTGCTTTCGCAACGAATCCAGAAACACTGGCGCAATTCAGAGCATTTTGCGCGGCCTAGCAGAATGCCCAACCCCAACCTCTAACTGGTGGGTGAATGCGTTTGTATCAATTGACCCCTTATACTCACTGACACTTACTGCTTTGTAGTACCTTCTGAATCGCCAGGTGATTTCATCTTATTTCATCTTGTTGTTCTGCTGGCTAATCGGTTTACTAGGTGAAGACCATGAACTGGATAACCGGCCCTGAAGTCCAGCAATCAGGCCCTCTTCCGGCCTGCAAGCGCGATCGAAGCGCAACAGCGCAGGCGTAGTACGCGACGCAGCAGTCTTACCGCGTCCAGGAGCGCGGAAGGAAGAGCGCTCCCTCCTTCCACTTCTCCTTGCGTGTTAAGGTAAGTACATCGGCTTTTATATATCCAGATACTTTATTAATAACGACATTTGGGTCCGAACAGTTCCAATCCTCCGCCTTTGCCGCCTCACCACCCCTCCCATCTCCTCGCCTCCACGCGCCTCGCCCCTACCTCCATGTCGCCCATCCCCCGCCCCTTGCGCCCCTTCTCCTAATCCTCGCGCACCCAAACGCTCTTGTCGCAAAAAATCTTCGGTCCACAAACCCGACAATACTCTAGAATCCCTGACGTACCAAACCTGTCCTGCGTCTTACGAAAAGCGCGAAGGTAAGCGTGGCGGCCGTGTTTACCTTACTACCTCCGTATACACAACAAACTAGAATTCGTTACAGCCACCCAAAGAAGAAGAAGAAGAAAAACCGCTGGCAAAGAAACAGAAGATTAATGGTAAGCAAATGACTCATCGTTACCTATACGACTAATCTCACTTTTAACAGCGTCCGGTTCCTGAGTCCGATCCGGCAACCTCTACCCCGCTACCACCTTCTGGTGGCACGGTCGACATCAATACGAGCAATCCGCCTGTCGCCAGCTCGTCGAAGCACCCCGTTGCCATCAGTTCGAGCGACACGATTGGCGCCGGGGACATAGACGTAAGATAATCGAATTAAAAAGCTGCTTAACTTACGTTTTGTTTCAGTCTGGCTTGCACATCGTCAGTGCAAAGAAAGCGAAGGTTGTGGTATCCTCAACAGTGAGCACCCGCTCGCGTTGGAAGCAGCAGTAATTGGTTAACTTGTTGCCCTTGATGCCCCGCCGTCAGACTTCTTTTTTTTTTTCTCTTCGGGTTTTCCCTTCCGCTTTCGAGCTTTCTAATTCACCCCTACGTCTCTTAAACCGTAGCTCCTCTCTGAATCGTACTAGATACGGCGATGTCATGGGACTTGAACGATTCGTGCGTTGGTCTCGTTATCAAATATTTTACATGTTATTATTAGAACTAACGTTATGAGTGTAGTTCCACAAATGTAAAATTCGCTATATTAGCTGTAGTCTACATGTAAACGACGCTATGTTACCTGTATCATACAGTTAAATCACCTGTTAGAAATGGCTAAAAAACTTTAGTAGATTAGCTGTACACGTCGGGTAATGGCGCCAGAAAAGCCTATAAAAGATTAGCCGCATACAGCCATTGTTTTTACCTGTACGCGACATGAGTTTAGTGACACTCCTAAACTCCTGGCGCATACAGGTAACAGCAACTGGTGTATACACCTAAATTTCGCTGTATTACCCCCATAAAAGTTACGGGGGTTTTGTTTCACTGTGCGTGTATATTGTATCTGGCTCTGACGACGGCACCATACACATCTGGGATGCATACACAGGGCAGCCAGCAGGACAACCACTGAAGGGACATACCAGCTCCGTCACGTCCGTTGCGCTCTCGCCAGACGGCGCATACATCGTGTCTGGCTCTGAAGATAAGACCATACGTATCTGGAACACAAATACCGGTCAACCAGTAGGACAGCCGCTGAAGGGACACACTGACTTTGTCAGATCTGTTGCATATTCGCTAGGCGGCGCATACATTGTATCCGGCTCTGACGACAAGACTATACGTATTTGGGATCCGCTCACTGGTCAGCCAGTAGGACAGTCGTTGGAAGGACATACCCATTATGTTAGATCTGTCACGTACTCGCCAGACGGCAGATACATTGTATCTGGCTCGTCTGACAGAACCATACGCATCTGGGACGTACCCACTGGTCGGCCAGCAGGACTTCCATTGGAGGGACATTTTGGCTCTATCAAATCTGTTGCGTACTCGCCAGACGGTACATACATCATATCTGGCTCTGACGACTGCACCATACGTATCTGGGACGGACTCACTTGTCATCCGGTAGGACAGCCATTGAAGGGACACACCTTTGCCATCACATCTATTGCGTTCTCGCCGGATGGCACACACATTGTGTCTGGCTCGTTAGACAAGACCATATGCATCTGGGATGTACGCACTGGTCAGCGAGTAGGACAACCGTTGAAGGGACATACCTGGAAAGTCAATTCTGTTACATACTCGCCAGATAGCGCGTACATTGCATCTGGCTCTGACGACCACAGTATACGTATTTGGGACGCACACACTGGCCATTCAGTGGGGCAGCCGTTGGAGGGACATAAAAGTCATGTTAGATCTGTCGCGTACTCACCAGATGGTGCATACGTTATATCTGGATCTTCTGACGGAACCATACGCATCTGGAACGCACCCGCCGGCCAGCCAGTAGGACTGCCATTAAAGGGACATATTGGCGCTATCACATCTGTTGCATACTCGCCAGACGGCGCATACATTGTATCTGGCTCGTTGGACAAGACCATACGCATCTGGGATGCATACACAGGTCAGCCAGTAGGAAAACCGCTGTTTCAAGTCCATACCAACTATGTCACATCTGTTGCGTACTCCCCAGATGGTGCATACATTGTATCTGGCTCTGACGACAGAACCATACGCATCTTGGATGCACACACAGGTCGGCCAGTAGGACATTCGTTACAAGGACACACCCACTATGTCTCCTCTGTTGCCTACTCACCAGATGGCGCATATATCATCTCTGGCTCTCTGGACAAGACTATTCGTATTTGGGCTGCGCCATTAGCCATACCAACGAGTGTTGTTCGAAAATCTCACAACCACGAATCTCAAATAGTAGCGCACCCTTTACACGTGACTCCTGAAGCCATCTTTACCGAACCACGCGAAGTATGCAACCTGGGCTGCCAGTTCGACTGCCCTCACATGGATTGGGTACTCAATGAAGATGGCTGGATAGTCTTTAGCAACAAGAAGCTCATTTGGGTTCCTCCTGATCTTCGGCAGACTCTTTTGCGTCCTCAAAATATCGCCTTGATATCTACACGTGGCTTTCTACAGCTTGATTTGGATCGTAACAGGCTTGGAGAGCACTGGCATGAGTATTTCTATCCTGGAAGGCTTGTCAAACTATGATTGACTGATTGGGATGTAGCTTTTGATGTATTGTGACGGGCAGACCGTTTGCTCAATCTCTGTCCGAACTACGTGTAGTTACTCGCAAAAATATTGATCGTTTGACGCTGAACCGTCACGACTTCTTGGTGCATAAGCTTTTCAATGTTCTAAAAATTTGCCATTTCACCGCTCATCTTGCACTCGTACTCGACGGAAATGTGCAATTTTGCTAGATAACGATAGCTGGTCATTTATTCGCATAGTTGCCCGTAAGTAACTCAAATACCCCTCCCTTGGGTGCCAGAGCACCGCGAGTCCAGTTATTGGGCACTGCTACGCTAACTATCGGCCCTTTCGGACTACAAAGGGAAAACAAGCCACTTACTCGGTAAATAAACCGCCCAATCAAAGACATCCCAATCAAAGACATCCCAATCAAAGACTAACGGTTAATAAACACGAGTTACATTCCACATATATAACCCTCGATCCCTTCTATATAGATTCTACACAACAGACACGAGAAAAAATACATCAGAAATGACAGTGAGATATTATGAAAGAACAAAGAAAAATCAGCGAGCGAGCGTGCGAGAACGGTTCCATTGATTGAGTGAGAGATTGCGAAGATGCAAAGAGATTGCGTGAATTGCGATGGATGATATAATTGGATGATATAATGCGGCGCGAGAATAAGAGAGTGGAAAAGCGAGAGATTTTTTTCGTGATTTTAGAGCTTCTTGATAGACATGATGACATTCCGTGAAGATAGCCCGAGAAATAGAGAGAAATTTCAGTTGCCGTGCTGCGATCTCTGTATAGATGTGTTAACAAGTAGATCACCTAAAGTTTAGGCAAGCTCACCATGCGTTCGAACAGCCAGACGACACGCGAGCCCGACTTGGATCCCTTCAGAGTGACGATATGTCCTTTGACCTACGACCAGTATGGTCAACAAAGCTCACCCAAACCCCCACATATACTCACCGAATCATACAGCGACGTCCACTGCACCTTGCTCAGCAACGGCAACAGCATACTAATCAGCTGGCTTCCGGCGGAACCCAGAGCCAAATCGACGACAAGCGGACGACGCGCACTAAACAGCAGCTTAGTCAAGCTTTCAGTCAGTCGAAACGTCAAACACTCACGTCTTTGCGGGCTCGCTCAAACGACGAACAATCTTGTCTACCGCCTGCGGTCCTCCGGACTTGATCGCCTTTTCGATCGCCTTGATGCCTTGGGGGTCGGCCGAGAGCGGGGAGATATGCTCTACTAATGCGTCGACGGCTTCAGCCCGGTCATTTTCAGTTCCATTTTCGAGTACTAAAATTATAATAAGTCAAGCTTCAACGAGTAATACAAAGGAATACGCACAGTGTTGAACGACCCAGCCTACAAATACACGCGCATATATTGTCAAATTATGGTCCGAAAAAGATGTTCTAATGCAACTTACTACCCCACTGATCGATGGCCAATGTCCCAATACTGGCAAGCACCTCACGAACGCAGTCGCTCTTGTCGGCTTCGTCCAAGTTCTCAAAGGCGTGCTGAACGATCAGAGATCTACTCGATATTAGCCTTTGAAGTCTCGAACTTTAACAGCATGACTTACCCAGTCTCATGACGCGCGAGGTCAGCCCAGCGACCTTGCATCGCCTTGTTGACGCTAGGTAAAAATACAAGTCAGACTCGCATATCCTCAAGATACGAACGACATACTAAGCGAAGATAGGCGGAGCAGGCTCGTTCCACGATAGCTATGTAAACGTCTCAAAATCAGGCGCATACATCCTACAATGTCGATCTACTCACCTCCATAATTTTAGTCCATACATGGCTCGCATGCTTATTCATTAGAGTCGCAGCGAGATCACCTTGCAACATCTCGGCGACAACAAACAACTACCCAAGACATCAGGACAGAACCGGATCTCGATAGAAATGGCACACCTGAATTGTCTCTGCGCAATCAAGCGCCTTTTGGACAACATGCGTCCCATAACAGTTCGTCGCCAACTCGACCACGCGACCTCTGCGTACACAACGGTCAACACTACCACTCAAACAAACCAGCAAAAACCCACTTCATAACCTCAGCCACACGCGTCCGCTCAGTCAAGGTGCACGGCGACTCGAGACACCGCTGGATCGCCCAGTTTCCAAAGCGGTTCGTCTAACAACCAGACATCATAGAAGAAGCGAAAAAATTGAAATGCCACAACGAGCGAAGAAAAGAAAATAGCCAACACCGCCAATCATCAGCCCGAATCAAGGTTGATTACAAGGCACACGCGACTCACCATCATATCAATACCCTGAGCGACGATCGCATCAATAATCGGTCGACGCGCTTCCTCAGATGTGGCGGCCTTGAGTTTTTGCTGCAAAAAGATGCTCGCTTGCTGGTCCGAGCTCTTCACGATCCGAGTGACGAAGAGCGTGTAGGGTGGTTGGGACGTGGGCTGGAGCAGGCGCAGAAAGTTGATTGGCTATGACGTCATGTCAGTATTGAATATAGTTGAAAAACAAAAGACTCACCTCATTGAGAGTAGGTTCGGACATCCTCCGATCTTGGACGAGTCCCACGTTTGGTGCGACAGCCGGACGAGGAGCCCACATCGAAGTAATAGAACCTTGAAGTTGAGGTTGGACTTGAGGCGGAGGCACCACACGATCCCAGGCGGGGAGGGCGTTCAAAGGAGCGGTCGTCATTTGAGGTGAACCAAATACCCAGTCTTGACGAGGAGTAGGACCAGGAAGAGGGACCATAGCTGGAGGGAACGAGCCGTTGGCCTGGGCCGGAGACAGCCCTTGATGTTGCATCCAGCTCAAGACGCGCTGGTGAGAGTTGGTTGGCGAAGCGGGCACGCTATTGACTATTCCGTTCGACTGGAGCGCCAAGGCCGCATGACGAGGGGCGAGATTTGCAAACGTCTGGGACGCGCCGCCTGTACTCTTGCGCGAATGAGAGAGCGGCATAATCTCGTCCAACTCTGTCGCGAGGCGAAGACGCGCCTTGGTCGGCGTCTCGACGGGAGACTTGAAGTCGAGGAGCGAGGCGTGATCGAAAGTTATCGAAGTAGGTGTAAAAAGCGGTTCGGGGGCAATGCGTGCGGGAGTGGGCGTATGGACCGATGAGGTGGAGCCCATGGACGTGATCTGAGTCGTCGGACTTAATGTGGGTGGCGAGATACTCTGCGGGCTGCGGTCGACGATGATAGGAGCGGGCACAGGCATAGGCGAGGCGCCGGGCGAGGGCGTGATACCGAGACTACGGAGCATAATCGAGATGTGTTCGGGCGAGGCGCTATCCTGGTCGGGCTAAGACCCCAATGTATGCGGTCAGAAATTAAATTTAGAGCACAAGAAACGCGTAACGAGCTTACAAGAGCAGGATTCTCGATTTTTTGAGCGCGCGGCGCGAGAAGGTCAGCCGACGGGCGAGGAAGGGAATTCGTAGGTGGAGCCATGGACCACACGGAAGTCTGCGCTCCACCGCCATTACCAACACTCGCCGCGAACGGGTCAAAGCGCGGGGCAGGAGGCGCCCAGCAATCGCGGCGTTGGAGACTAGGACGCGCATGACCAGGCGCGAGCGACGACTGAGGCCAGGTATTAGACGAGAAAGGCATAGTAAAAGGAAAGAACGAGTGGTGCTGGTCGTGGGAGACGCTGGGCTGCAATAGGGGCCGCGGGGGTTTTTGTAGCCTCTTTGCTTCCGCGCGTCGGGAGCGCAAACATCTCCCTGATGACTTCGGGGCCGTCAAATGAGTTACCTAATCCGGAAAATCCTGGCGCCACAAGCAAATATCATCGGTCCCGCATTGATCTGCAGAGAATCCCGACGACGAATCCAGTAACGCACATCACGAATCTCGTATGAAACGTAAGAAGGCGCTTACCTGCCCTATCGATTGCGTCGAATGTATGTGAACCTAGTGGAATGCTTCGTGGAATGCGTTCGAGGAAGTGAACGTGGAAGCTGGGAACCGACAAGAAGAAATCGAATGTATGCAGAACACGCGCCAGCAATCCAGACCCGGAAAACAATATCATCATTCACGATTTCGTTACACCCAACAAATAAACCAAACAATTGAGCCACAAACCCGAAAGAAAACAAGAGAACCAAACGCGCATACACGCACATTCAAACCACACTCCCAGCCATCCCTTCCCAACGATCTAGTAAGCACACTTATAGCACAAATACTGATTCTTCGTGCTCATCACATCAATCACCCTGACCGATGGCGACAACCCCACCGTAGGCAAGCTTGTCGTCTTTTGCACCTGGGGCGGCGCACCGACCGGGTACTGATCGTAGTGCGGAAGATCCTGAGTTAGCCCACCACTCATCGCATCCTTGTTCGCCGTATTGTTGGCTTGCCAACGGGCCCAGATACAGTCGAGGTGCTGCAAAGTCAAAATGTGAGATTGTCGCATTAGGCAGTACGAATCGGGAAACGTACCCCGTGGTGAAGCCAGAAAATCAAATCGTTAGGCGAGAACAACGGGTTCGACAGGTCACTATCTCCATCATTAATATCATCAAGAGAGGTAACAAAACGTATAGACGCACCCTTTAATCATCAAATGTGCAGCATTATGCGGCCCTTGCGCCCACTCGCCATCTATCTTGTACGCGAAATCCGTAAAATTCCCAATCGACCCAGTCACGATACTATGAATGATAGCGGGAGTAAAGGTCTCCGGCGCGGACATATTCGGTTTCGTGAAATCGAATGGAAAGGTTTTAGTGGCAAACGGCTACAGAACAGTGATTAGATTCCCATTGCACCCGTACGTTCTATTAGAATACCCACATAATGATCATAGCGGCGCGAAACGCGATGCGGCTCCAGGTATGCACGAATAGTATTACCAAATGCGCCGTCCGTGACTGTATAGTTATTGCTTGCAGTTCCAAATGTCCCAAGTCCATGGGTAACACTTGAGTTAAAGACCGGAGAAGCCGGGATATTAGCCACATCTTAAGAGGAAACGGTCAACACAAGGACTAAATAATTATGATAAACAAGAATAAATACCTCGCGACCAATCCCAGAATGGAATCGTCCCAGTGAATCCACACATCTCCTTGAGTGCTTTTTCGAACGTATGGAGATACCACCGATGCCACGGGAAGAATACTAAAAACAATCACTCTCAATAACACTCATACTAAATTTAGCGGCAGTACTCACTGGCTGTGAAGTGATCCTTGACATTCGAATCCATATGGGCGTACACAAAGTCATCATAGTACGACGAGCTAGTGTTCACGGGAGGAATACCAGATGTCGCACCCGTAGGAGCAAGAGTCGAGTTGTGCGGCTTGGTACCCAAACACTAGACCCAACATCAAGCCAGTCAGTCTTCAGCAAGAACGAGAGAAACTTTCCAAAAAATACCTTCACAGCGTCAATGAAAGCCTTTCTGCCAGCATCGTTCAGGTCGCGCCATTCTTTGCGTACTTTGAGCGGACTAGTACACTGCCCGGGCGGAGTGCCGCTGAGCTGGGCGGACACCGAGAGCGTCGAGATTGCCACGGCAAGAGAAGCAGCAGTAGAGAAGCGCATGATAATGGACGAGGTAGAGAAGGAAAGTCGAACAAGTCGATGAAGAATTGCCACCTAACCCATCCAGTTTATATATTCCTAAATCCCCACTATGACGAATTGCCAAGTCAGAGTCCAAGATGAGCATCCCAGAATCGCCGTGCTGCATTTCATTTCCACTTCAGGTGCAATAATTCCGTTGACGGCATTCGGGCCGCCTTTCAGCACGCCAAGAAGGCACCCCTGGCCGATATGTCGGTGGCGGACGAGCCAAGGCACTAGTAGTGAGACCGGCAAAACAGGAGAGAGCGCGGAAGATGGAGAGAGATAGCGCTAGGATTCCGATTGCGGCTCGACCCTGATGGACCACCGGCGGCCGATGTGCCGGGTTTGGCCCGTAATTCGTGATCGGGATCGTATCATAGAGGAAGCGATGTCTGGCTCTTCGCACCCTCAACACACAATACGTACAGTTCGTCCGCTGTAGTATCTGGCGCACAGTGGCTAGCGACAGCTATATCCAGACCTGTCGAGGACACAGAACAAGGTGTTCAGCCACCAACCTAATCAAACGCGGTTTGAGCTCACCACGCGTACCACAAACTAAACCCATCATCGAAATACCGTACCCGCGATTATCGCTCACCGATCGCCCACCAGGATAACTCGGATATGACACATTCGACATAGCGCATCCGCCGCCATCTGTGCCCGAGCCTCCCGACAAACGCACATGAGCTCACAGCGCCCTCTATGACATATGCTGCCCTCGAACACGAAACGAAATTCGTAAATCGAACAAAAGAGTGCCTGATAACCGTCGTGCCACAGCCTCGATGGATGCGCCACGATCGTCCTTAATTCTTCCGAAATATTAAGATTTTTGCGTTGCCCGAGACCAGTGGAAGTATGAGCCAAGTCTAGAATAGTACAGTTTTAAGTTTGTTCGGTCACTTCGGAAAGGAGTTGGCTGTTGCACTATAGTGCACCCGTGAAATGTTACCTTGCCCTAGCAAGGTCTCTACACGCGAAAAAGATACCCCTAGAAATGCAAAAATTTATACTTATTTTTTCTTATTGTGACCAGGGCCAGAACGTCCTACCCCTAAGTGTAAGCCACTCACCGTCTTGTTGAACGAGTCATTCCATGAGCTGTGCAGTGTCTAGGCTGCAAGCCCAGACCGCCATGTGATTTCTTCACACATAGCCACTTACAGTATATCACTGTTCGCTTTAGTATCAAATGTATATATATCTCGTTTATGAAATTACACTGCTTCCATGTGTTATCCGCACTTCCGTACAGAATCCGTTATCTCCGTTTAGTGTATGTATCAAGTTACAATTCATAGAGTCAACAGATATATTCATATCATATAACCTGAGCGTCGTGCCATTCAATGTCCACCTCATGGTATGTGTCTCTTTATGTTGAAGCGTGCTCATCATAGCCTGTTAGAATCAGTTTCCCTAGTGTTACTACTAGTTTGTAGCGTAATCCCGAATTGGGCGCTCGGACATACACGCAGCATTGCGGACCATGCCTAGATCCCACACGACGCTGCTATGCGCCCCCTGGTACACGTATAGTGCTACTTAGAACCCTATTGCATGAGCGCATCCCCCAAGTGATGGGTTAATTAGAAAGAAGCAAGAAGAAAAAACAAGTTGAAGTAGGAGTTTAAGTTGATTGCTTGTTTGAGTACACACTGGGCGTGAGAAGGACTGGCAAGCTCCTACATGTAATGTAACCGACAAGCCTTATACATGTGCCTCTTCAATTTCCGGCCCCGGTTCACCCAGGGTGCTAGGGAGAGGAGAGAGCTGTCAAATGCGCTAGGCAATACGAACGTCGGTAAAGCGTTCGCGAGCTCAGGTCGGAGGACAAAGGGATTAAGACCGAGAGTAGTAATACTAGGGACGATCATGGCGCGAGATTTTCAGAAGCCGCAAGGCCATTGCTGGGATGCACGTAAGTGTTGTAGGGATGTACAAACGAATTTGTGTTGCTTGCGAACAGGTTACTAGGAGGCGCGGTGAACTGGTCGCTTGTATCCTCTACCGCGCATTTCGAATCAGAAGCAGACCTAGGCACGATAAGAGAGGGGGAAATCGCCTCTTGGATCTCAAGAGGAACAGGGAGCCTGCGCTACGGGGATCTGGCATTTGAGAACAAATAGTGTTAAACTGACTTTGGTAGAAGATGCTAGGGTTGGCGGTGACCAAGGTAGGCCAAGCGCACTACGTCCTTGGGAGCAGTGTTGTCAACGACGAGTTCGGGTTGCCCAGGCTGCTAGATCCGACCCAGGATCTAAGTCGGGCGTGCCAGACAATGAACTATAAGAAGCATGATAGCCGAATAAAACATGTAGTTCAGTGAGTTCAAATAAGAGCTGACTCACGAACAAGTAAGAGGACTACCAATAACCAACGCAGCATACAAATCAAGAATTTGTGCGCGAACCAACGAGCTCGCTGTGAGACTTGAATCATGCCCGGGGTGAAAAGATAAAAACGGTTACTTCAATTCCAGTTGTAGACTTTAGCTGTAGATTGCAGTAACCAAGAGCCAAGAGCATATGCATGCGACAGCCTCAACAATACGAGAAGAAACGGGAACAAGAATGTACAGATGGACAGGAGGAGGTGCATACATGGTCAAATTTCAATATAGGAGGCGGATATGGACATTCGCTGAATAATATCTAGATTGCACGGCCCTTACCCTTCGAGCAAGCGGCCAACCACCCGCTCTCGTTATAGTCAATTGCTGACGGTGGGTCTAGGGAGCGAGAGGGACAAAGAAACCTGTTGGCCCTCCTGATGCTTCAATCTATCAGAGGGTTGCCGTTCGAGTTGGCTTGCGGTTTTCGTACATGCCGGGCTCCTGGTTTAGCGTACGTAATCCAATAGTTCTCGCCTTGGAACGTTTTACAATCTCGATCAGCTGGGCATGGGTTGCCGGAGCAGATACCTGCCATATAAGGTATACCACACGTGATATACTGTATCGTAGCGTCCACGGTCCGGAATCAAACCACATAATCCTATATTGTGAGCTTTAACCTACGAGCCGGTAGGAGGGGGTATCGGTCAGTATCGTAGCGTTCGCAACGCTACAAATAGGTAACTTATATGCATAATCTTCGTAGCTCGCTTGATAGGATACACTAAGCGACGTTGAATTACAACGGTACATAATCATTTGAAGAAAACCACGGGACCCGGCCGGCAAGGTATGTGCCGTAACGCGGCGCTCATGCATCTCACCGAAAGTCGGGCCGCCAAGATTGTTACTAGAACGGAGTGGTCCAATAGGGCCAAGTGTTGAGATTCCGCTGGAGAAAGGCATCTATAATTCACCCGATTATATAGAGAGTCGTCCTGGTAGCAGTTGTATAGGACAAAACATGGCGATTGAAGGAGCCGGACGCTAGAAATTACATGTCATCCTGGCTGGTGAAAAATAGACAGGCAGTTACAAATGTCGCCTCGTTTTCCGAGTAGAGGGTGTTGTACTTAGGCTTAAACCGGAGGCCCAGGTGCCCAGAATGTCTTGCAGAGGCACAGAAAAGTGCTCAGAAAAGTCAGGATGAAGTTCAAAGCGCGAACCAGAATATCACGTGACCTTGTGCTCCTCGTTCTCTCTTCATGATCGTTTGTCGCCCTCGCGCGAGGCGGTAGTTCCCACTTTGTTATCTAGGGGTAACTGATAACACGACAGTTATCTCCGCGTGAGGTAATGAAAAGAGTTCATGCGCCAGGTGAACGAAGTCAAAAGTCGTTATTCGACTAGAGTTTCAGACAATCCCCACAGCAGACGTAAGCACTAATCGGTAGCACAACTACAGTAACCGGATACATATCCTCACGAGGCATCTGATACCCCTGTGAAAGTTACACCGGCGATTCATATTCACAATTTGTCAAGACTAACCAACAAACCAGACAGTAGAACGAGATTACACAAAGAAACTAGACCCAGAAGAAAGAAGGAAAAAGCCGAAAACCTCTTAAAAATTGCTGACTTCGCTTCGACCGAAACCATCTAGTAAGCATACTTGTAGCATAGATACTCGTTCTCCGTATCCATCACATCTTTCACCTGAACTGGATCCGACAAGCCCACCGTCGGCAGATAACAGGTCTTGTTGGCTGCAGGCGGCGCACCAACAGGGTACGTATCATACTCGGGCAAGTTTTGGGTCAATCCACCACCGTAAGCGTTCTTGTTTTGCCAATCATAATTCTGCCAACGGGCCCAAATACGATCGAGGTTCTATAAGTCAATATGGATCAGAACGAGTATGCCACAGTTTCAGCAAGGTAAAAGCATACCGCATGGTGCATATAGAAGACAGGGTCATTCGGAGACCACATGGGGTTCGACAAGTCCCTATAGAAATTAGGTCAGTACTATCGGAAAGCCAGCGAATTAGCGCACGCACCCTCCCATCATCAAATGGGCAGCGTTGTGCATCCCCTGCGCGCGTACACCGTCGATTGCGTATGCAAAATCTGTATAGTTCCCTCGCGATCCCTTCACAACTTTTTGGATGGCTTCGGGAGTGAACGAATCTGTCGCAGGCATATTGGGTTTCAAAAAATCAAACGGAAAGACTGGCGCCCTAAACGGCTACGAGAGGACAGTTAACTTCAAAATTTTACTACCGCGTGTTTAGATAAACACTCACATAAGGGTTATACTGGCGCTTCACGATATGTGGACGTGGATACGCGCGGAAGACAGCTCCAAATGCCCCATTGATTACGGTATAATTGGTCGCATTACTCCCCAAGGTACCAAGTCCGTAAATCTTGCTCGAGTTGAAGACGGGTGACGCCTCGATACCATTTTTCGTGTCTGAGAATTGTATTAGTGGGTCGTACATAGGACAGATGAAATTAAACACCTCTCGACCAATCCCAGAACGGTAGTGTTCCTTTGAATCCACATTCATCCTTGAGCGCCTTTTCGAACCAATGGAGGTACCAACGATGCCACGGGAGGAACACTGATACCGAGCGATATCAATGATATTCGTTCGAAAATAAATCAATTACTCACATCCTGTAAAGTGATCCTTTACATTCGAATCCATATGGGCGTACACGAAATCATCGTAATAAGACGCGCTTTTATTCATAGGAGGAATACCAGAAGTTGCGCCCGAAGGAGCAAGCTTCGAGTTGTGCGGTTTGCCGCCCAAACACTAATCACAGCTCGATTACTCAGTCACCCAGACGAAAAGGAGGAGAAAGATGGACCTTTACAGCTCTAATGAACTCTTTCTTCTGAGCGTCGCTCATATCGCGCCACTCTTTACGTACTTCAGGACTCTTGCATTCCGACGAGGAATCGGCCAACACGAAGAGGCCCGAGATTATGGTGATGAGAGGAACAAATGTTGAGATCCACATCGTAGCGAAGAGGTGAGGGAGGAGTGAGGCGAAGCGATGCAGGAACGCCCGTTTATGTACTCCCTACAAACATCTATGACAGCCATATCCAACACGGCTAAGCCCAAGTTCAAGACGCCCATTTCGGAACACCTTTCTTGCGTTTCATTTTCAAACTAGAAGCAATGACCTCGATTCACGGCTTCCGGTCCGGCATTCTGCACACCGCGTCGACGCCCCCGGTCGATATTTGAGTCGATGGCAAGCCTAGGCACTGATGGAGTGGATGGTGGAACAGGAGAGTGGTCAAGAGACGGAGGAAGATGGAATCAAAAGTCCGATCTCGGACTGACCCTGAAGAACCTCGATCAACCGGTTCCTAGGGTTCAAGCCGTGATGTGATTTGCGATCGAAGTTGGAGAAGAAAAAAACTTGTCAACCGCTGGCTTCCATATTCTTGCTTGCGATACTCGCAGCGCGCAGAGGCTCAAATCAAGCTGATTGAACACCACGACATGTGTGTCTACCAGATATACAGGACAAATAACTTGCCACTCACTCTAACTTAATTTAATCCAACGCGATTTGAGCTCACCACGCATCCCATAAACAAGATCTATCCTATGTCCTTGTTTATCTCCCTCCGATCATTTACCAGTGCTAACTCGGGGACGACATATTTGAGTTGACGCACGAAGCACCTGCGACTGAACCTCAGTAAACGTCGAGAAAAATGCAAATGAGCTCACAGCGCCCCCTGTGACATATCCTACTTCTGAGTGCAATTACGGAGTTCTCAAACGGACAAAAGAGTATCAGGAACAGTACGATCACAGGCACAATGTACGCGCCACAATCGAGCCTAATTTTCCCGAAAATACCAACATTATCTTGCTCTGGACTAGCGCGTAGGCACAAGGTCCATAAGCGCCTGGATTAAGTTTGTTCGGCATTTTCTGGAAAACCTGGAGCTTTGTCGATCTGCTAGATCACTCTTCGAAGCCTCGACTGTTCAGACCATGGTTGGCACGCTGAACTCGAGAGACTTACATATCGAGCTACGCTGAAGTCAACTACCTAGGTTTGTTCAAGTGATATTCGAGTGGATGAAAAGGCGTCCGGCTGAAGCTCATGCAACGATAGGGGCTCCAAATAAGGGGCTCCATAGCGCTGATAGTCCAGATGATAACGCCTCGCTAAAACGTACATTTCCGAGTAAGCCCACGCTGTCAACTTACGCTAGCCATGCCCCGGCTGCAGGCCTAGGGGGTACCTACGAGCCTTACATACTAGAGTTCAACTGTGTATTCACTCGTACACTTCTCGAACTTCGATAGTACTGCGTTGATTAACGTACGCAACCAATTCGGAGTTACAACCTGTCTATGAAGGCTGCCGCCACCTAAATATCTGAAGGCAAAGAAAAGCCACTATTCTACCATTATTTGCACTCATACAGCAAGTCGCGAGAAAAGGGAAAGTATACCATGAAGAGCCATCGTACTAATTTTTGGGCTGTGCATCACAGCGAAAAGCTTCCGGGATTTATTGGTCTGTTGCGTAGTCGCTTTTGGCCACCTTCAGCTGGAACTGCTGAAATTAGTTTGCACTTGTTTGGTTTGCATCCCAACTCGACACTCGTAATTGCAAATATCTTAATTCCATTAGAACACACGTTGAAAACACTCAGAATATGGCTTTCCTGCATGCTCATCTTCCAATAGCTTGTTTCAGGTACTTAGAAAGTTTGACTAAAAAACATTCATCCGTATTTTTGTTACATCAACATCACTTAGTAGGACATCTAAAGACAAAAGAGTTGATAGACTAGGCAATAGAATACCTAATACGCGCACTTATAGCAAAGACAGTCGCTCCTTGTATCCATAACCTCTTTCACTGTAATCGACTTGGACAGCCCTTCGGTTGGAAGCTTAGATGAGAGCGACGCCTCAGGCGGAGCCCCAACGGCATATTGGTCATAATCGGTGAGATTTTGAGTAAGCCCCCCGCCAAAGGCGTACTGGTTTTCTGAGCGATTGTGAGCTTGCCAGCGAGCCCAAATGCAGTCAATATTCTGCACAATCAAACGGAATTGACCAGGTGAGCAACATACGGCAAAGAGTGAGGCTTACCGCATGATGGAACCAGAAGATGGGGTCATTTGGCGACCATAACGGACTGGACATGTCCCTATACTCGATGTGAGTAACGCCTAGCAAATCCTTCGAAGGCATTTCAAACCTACCCCGGTGTCATCATTAGGTGGGCTGCGTTATGCATGCCCTGCGCGCGTACACCATCGATTGCGTATGCCATGGCCTTATAGTTGCCAGGCGTGCCTTTCACGACAGCTCGAACCTTTTCGGGGGTAAACGTATCCGTCGCGAGTAGGTTTGGATAAAGAAACGCAAAGGGAAACACTTGATGATCGAACGGCTACCCACGAGTTGGCATGAGTGTCAAACCAAACAAAAAGAAGAAGAAGACACTTGCAGTTGCGGTGAAGTTTCTCTGAACATAGTGAGGAGACGGGTACGCGCGCGTGATGTTCGCAAATACGCTATCAGTGACTGTATAATTATTGCTCGCAGTTCCGAACGTTCCTAGTCCGTGCGTCTCACTCGAGTTGAAAATAGGTGAGTTGGGAATGCCACGGTTTGCATCTATATTTGGATTTTTTGCGTTGAGTAACGGGCGATAGGATAACAACATATAGATGCGAATACCTTTCGACCAATCCCAGAAAGGGAGTGTTCCAGTATAATTACATTTCTCCTGCAGCGTCTTTTCGAACGTGTGAAGATACCAGCGATGCCAAGGTAAAAATACTAGTACGAAACTCTTGGTACAGCCTGTTTCCAAAATTGCTAAACTAGAACTCACTGGCCGTAAAATGATCCTTGATGTTCGAAGATATATGCGCGTACACGAAATCGTCGTACTTAGACGAGTTAGGGTTGAAAGCTGGGATGTTGGGTGTTGCATACGTCGGTTTTAGGTATGAGCTGTGAGGAAGATCGCTCAAGCACTGGTAGACTCGATCAGCCGAGGAAAATACAGGTTGGGAACGCAGAAAGAAGCTTGCCTTGACGGCATCGATGTATGCCCTTTTCTGCGCATCGGTCAAGTACCGCCACTCCTTGCGCACGCGGAGCTTTTTGCATGAACGCAGTTCGCCGGTCGACGCGTCGAGTGCGGCCAGTACTGGCTCGAGAGAAGACACGACGGTGAAGAGAAAAACTAAACTTGAGAACTTCATGGTAGGGAGAAGCGGTAGGAGAGGAGAGGCTGGACGTCCAATGAGGAGTACTTCACTGTGTTAAGTTATGCCATCCTTTTAACATGACAATCGACCTTCTAAACGCCCACCCACCCCGAAGATCTTCTGTTCCAATTATTTGAGGAAGGTTTCGGCGTGCCGGGAATGCCCCACCCTCAAGTTATGTCTAGCCGCACGTAAAGATAGGAAAGTTTTCGATCGAGTTTATGGTAAGAAGAGACATACTGAAATGTGGGTTCCGCTTTGAGCTCGACCCTGAAGCCGCGCCACGATGTCGATCAGGTGGCGCCGAAGTCGTCACGGCGTTTACTGTAGAGCCGTGGTCCGCAATGGAAGTCGAGAACGAGATTCATATCTCGCGTTTCGTACTTCCTGAAGACACGAATCGAATATATTGGCTTTAGAATCGTATTTGAATTCTCAGCCGCGGTTAGAGCTCATAGTTTCCACGGCGCATTCATGATACCAAGATATAAATTGAGTGCTTGGAAGCCACTATCACTCCAATCGCGTCATTAACCAAGCCACAACGCCACAATCGGATTGTATAGACACATTTCGACAATCCACGCGAAGTGCAACACGCACCCGAGCCTCGCCTGGAGCCCCACCTGGCTGTGGTGAATGCTGGTGGCGGCAGCCACAAATTTGGCTAGGCCGGGGAAAAATGAGCTCCACATATATGCGAAAACATATCTGGACTGTCCCACTACAACGTGTGCACTGAGATGTCGACATAGCTGGCGGAACCTATTACTCATACAGCGTTTGCCGAAAACAGATTAGGAGACATGGTATATGGCCGACATAGGGATCAACCTATAGAGCCGTGGGGGTGGACTGGGACGATTATACAATCACACATGCGAATTTGTTTCTAGCTGCTTGTGACAATGACGATCTGCCGCTGTCAAATGATTTAGCCAAGATTTAATTAGCCCCTGAGGCTCTCCAACCCAGTCAAGGCGACCAGTCGGGGTATCCAGACGTAATGGGCTTAAAACTCTATAAGCGCCCTAGCTTACATAGCTTCAGCACACGCAATATGTTTTTGACTCTAACTGCTGGGGGAACATAGAACGAGGCGTTCCCCAAGTGAGAAATGGAATCAATTCTCAGAAACTAGTAGAAGGTAGAACCTGTAGGGACAGGAATAGGTTTATACAAGTCTAAATCACAGCAATTAGTCAGATCCGATTAATATTGGACTGACATATATCACTCACCAAAAGCCGGAATACCCCATGGCGCGGTCGGTGCGACGAATCCGGACGGCTTTACTGTTGCTGTGACGCTGGCTGTCGCGTATGCCGTCGCTGTGGCACTTGCAGCCAGGGATTTGATGCACGACCCACTTCCACTTAAGACACACGAGCGTTAGAGCAATGGCTTCTCAACCTGAGAAATGTATCGAACGTACTAGACACTCGAACATTTGTCGATGATTTTTGTGCCGGTCGTGGTCCAGAAGCTGAAGTTCTTAACGTTGATGTTGGTGGGCGGGTTAGTTTCGCTGCCAATCATAACCACAGCTCCGCGTTGGGCTCCATTGTTTACTGTGCCTTTCCAGTCGGAGAAGATAATGTTAGAGAGCTGAACACCGCTTGCACCGGCAACATAAGAGTTTTGCCAGTACTGTGTGATGTATGCGTTGTCTATGCGAAATCGTTAGTTCTATTTCAGACAGTTTGCTAAATTAAACTCACACGTAACGTCAATGCTAGTGAAGTTGCGCAGGAGGACGTTTTTGACGTAGCCGGGATTTGCTCCTCCAGGATATGTTTTGAGCATGAACGCTTGAGTGCACTATCTTCGGCATTACAATTACTATCAATGAACCGTGTCTCAAATCGGCTTACTTGATAACTCTCTACGTTCTGAATTAGGATGTTCTCGATAACTGCGCCATCCTGGAGTGACCCCATTGACATCCCGCCGCTCTGGTTACACCGAATATTCTCAATAGTCGCTTGCTTCGACGGGCTCTTGACACACACGCATTCGTCGCTTCGTACCAGTTTGTTAGTTGTCCAATATCTTCTCAGTTTATTGATCAATGCGCTTACCGGTTTGTAACCTCAATGTGGTGCACATAGTAGTTTGTCCCGGAAATGTCCAACCCGTCAAGTGCACCCTGGTTGCCTCCGCGCATTGTGATTCGATATATTTCGGTGTTGGTTGCATCGCTGACAACAAGGTGGAAAGAAGGTGAGTCAACAAGCATGATGTCGTGCACGGAAAAGTTAGTCGATGTCATGACACGCAAAAGACGAGGCCAGGTCGACCGGCCATCCTGGTTGGGACGCATGCGATAAATGTAGCCTTGGCCTATGTTTCCACTATGAGTGAGGGGCGATCTTGAAAACTAAGTCGAAATACCTTGACTGACGGTTTGTTTCTATTAGCCGGGCAATTCATGTAATTGAACTCTGAAAGATGAACGTACATTGCACCCTTGCCGTTACTCGAGTAGATTTCAAACTCGCTCATCCGTTGGAAAACAAGTGCATTTCCTGCCACCTTGCCCGAGACGTACGCGGCGTAGTCAAGCGTAATGAGTCCATCGAGCTGAAAGGCCCAGTTACTGCCCGCATTCAGAGAGACCGTTGTTGAGAGCAAGTAATTGCCCTATGGGTCTCCTTAATCAGTTATGAGCATAGCTTTGCTGTGGAGGCTTACGGCGGGGACGATCAAGCGCGAATTTGTATTTTTGAGGACACAGTTCCTGAACGCGCTAGTGATAGCTGGCCCAATGTCCGTCACGTTGTCAGCTTTGGCGCCATAGTTCCTGCCAGTTAAATATTATGTCAGCCATCTCGAGACTAAGATTGGCGGGAGGACTGATTGGACTGACAGCACGTTACATTCATACATCTTGGATGTAGCTGGTACGGTAGGTCCAACATGGCCGGAGTACTGCGCCTGGCAGACGCCAGCCAGGAGTGCAAAAAAAGCGCCCGAGAGAAATGAGAGATGCATTGTCGGAAAAGAACGGAATTGTAAAAAGAACGCGAACTGCCAGAGACAAGACTGGAGAATTGAGGCGAGGAAAGACGCAGAGAGTTTTAGAGGAGTCTAAGTTATTTGCGCAAGTATTTATAGAACTGCGGATTCTTGCGAGGCAGGACATGAAACACTCAGGACTAAGCGACGGGCATAAGAGAAATAGCCGTGTAATATATCCAGGAAGTCGATTGTTGCCACTTAGAAGTCGGTTACTTCGCGCGCAAATCAACGACGCAATATCGAGATAGGTCCGAGGCGGACCCCGGGGAACAACTCCCCTGGCCTCTCAGTCGAACGATTACTATCAGCATGGGTTAGGTGAGTTCGAGGTATCTGCGTGGTGTGGGCCAAAGGTTTCGAGACAAGCTAACTATAGGTATTGACGGAAAGGGGTAAAAATGCAGAGTGTCGACTTTCATCTTGATACTTCAAGAGCGAACTCCGAGGCAACCGACAGGTTCAGGTTCAAATTGATCAGCACAAATTGGTTTCGGGCGCTTAGACGTCAGAATTACATCAGCAGCCGTGAATTGATCTTCCGCGGGAGGTGGTTGTCCACAATACTTTCCACTTGTGTATATGGTAGCACTATAAAACACACAATAAGAGCAAGTTATCACAGAGAATTTATATTCAGAGTGGGGGGTTTTGATCGAGAAACGAAATCCTTGTTAAATGGAAAATAAATCGAAGTTAGAAATAAGATTTCAGCTTGGTCTCGTCGACTTTGCAGACTTTCGGCTGGCAGTGCCGGCCCTTATCTATGACATTGGTCAGCTCGGAAGTTGCACGATAGAACTTGCTTGCCATCGACGTCGCACTGCTTCAGAAGCCCCTTGCTGTAAAACCCAGCCTTTCTGAGCGCTGGCCACTCTAGATAAACCGGCCGAGGGCCCCGGATGAGTTCGTCCTTCTCGACGTTGATTAGCATATAACTGCCACCGGAGAAGAAGTAGGCTTCATTCTTGTTTGCAGGATTAGGTATTGCCGCGTCAATCCTATGGAATCTCGCGAGCGACTTCCTCCAGTGGATTTGCGTGTATGTGGGCGGTTTAACAATCTCATCGTCGGTGGTACCTGGCTTATACTTGATTATGGTGACCTTCGACCCGCAAAAGAAGTACGCTTGATACGAAATCCCAGGATAAGGTAAGACGGCGTCGACGGTCTCGCAGCCGGCCTTTTTCAGCGACGGCCATTCCGTGGCTATTTTCTTTGGGCCGTTGATCACCCAGTCGTCGGTCGACCCCGGAGAGGTGTTGATGAGAGCGTACTGGTCCCCGGCAAAAAAGTAAGCCTCGTAGCCATCTCCAGTAGGCAACACAGCATCGATCTTGGCAAATTGAGCGGTTTTCAGAGACGGCCACTCGCGAACGATCTGTTTGGGACCATTGACAATTTCGCCAGCGGTAATAGGATGGACCTTGATTAGAGCGTAACGAGTATCGGCAAAGAAGTAGGCCTCTTGCGGATTGTATGGGTTCAGGAAGGCAGCTCGAGGAGGATTGGGGACTGAACAGCCAGCATTCATGAGGTCGTCCTTTGCAGGCATGCCAGCTTCGCGCATTGGGTCCTGCTCGCGCGCAAGCAGCCGGCGCTGTGGACGATCCTGAGATGGTTGCCACCAGTAGTGCTCGATGATAGGAGCGCGACAAACGGGATCCGGAAGCATATCAAGTCTTGCATCAGTTCCGCTAGCAGTGATATCGAACATCATGCTCGACCATATGGCCACAACACGACCAGCCCTGTCATATTGACGGGCCGTGCGGATGAACTCGGGACGGATGCCACCAGGAAAGGTGACCTCGCGTTGGTTAGCGAATGCATTGGACCTTCCCAAGCTAAGGTTGACATCGATCCCTCCGGGAGCGAATATCTCGTACTCGAACATATTGGCGCGGGCACGAGGGATCCAACGAGTCCCATGACCACCGTCAGGATGAGCATAGTAGCGGGCAGTAGCAACAAATATGGACGGGACATTACGATCGACAAAAGCGCCAAGGTCGGCGTTCTCTTGAGTAATGCCATCTTGATCAGTTGGAGTAACATGAGGCCGAAACCCTTCGCTGAATATTTCATCTGGATGGCGGTTATCCCATCGAATGAGACGCTCGACAGCAGCGAGAACAGGATATTCCCGAAAGTCGGTCACAGTATCCGTTCGAAACTCCAAGTTTCTTCTAGCATAGTGTGGGTTGTGGCGAAGGATACCATCAAGGCGGCTCATCAACTCCGCCTCGGGAGCATTCCGGGGGTAAGGGAGAACAGCCGCGCCAAAGATTGAGGGGTCATTGGACATGTCCAACTATTTACTAGACTGTGTAGTCGTGTCAAAAAAATATCTATGTTGAGACTTTCTATAGCATACACTCACTGATTTTGCGAGCCCTGCCTCTTTTGGGTTTTAGCACCAAGCCAGGATAATAGTTAGGGAACGAGAAAAAGTCGTGTACAAGATTAGAGTGAAACAACGATATATAGTAGTATCAGTGTGCTGTTTGGGGGAGAGGTTACTGATCACCTTCGCACCAAGACTGACAAAACCAGAGTCTTAAGCGTTGGGGCTAGGTGGAGGCTGCATGCCGTTGAAAATGCCTCTGGTTCTGGAAAGCATGATAGATCCATTGGGGATGTCCTTCGAATAATTATTTGCCGCGCTACGAGCCACTCGGCAAGCTCGAATTCAAGTTTCATCCTTGTTGGTTCACACAGCCGGTAGCATCTCCGGCCAAGCCACGGCGTCGCCGGGAGACCTAGAGTCCGTGATATTGATCTACGCCGAGACAATGAACTAGAGCTAAATCCCTCTTGTAGCCTCGGAACCTGTTGTTGCGAATTCGGAAATGGTTTGCGGTTGATCGGCTCCACTCCCGAGACGTAGAAAAAAAGGCGCGAGTAAATGCCGCGTATCCCTGCAACAAGGGATGTAAGAGAGAGAAAAGATACATATACAGAACCGCGTGAAAAGGGCGCATATAACGGTACCAATTGCTTCAGAAAACAACGATTTCTGAATTCGAGACACAGGAACCGCAAACCGCATGTATCATACGAGGGAGTTAGAGTTTATCGAGAATATACCGTAGGTGGGGCAAGTGAGATAATCTATTCATGGTCGTGTTCCTGCTCTTTGAGACACAATATCTCACTCTACGACAATCTACTGTCTAAGTATGTACTAAACTCTTTCTCTACACTTGTAGTTGCGCGTTTTATCGAGATACATGCAGCTTACGGCTCCTGTGTCTCGAATTCAGAAATCGTTGTTTTCTGAAGCAATTGGTACCGTTATATGCGCCCTTTTCACGCGGTTCTGTATATGTATCTTTTCTCTCTCTTGCATCCCTTGTTGCAGGGATACGCGGCATTTACTCGCGCCTTTTTTTCTACGTCTCGGGAGTGGAGCCGATCAACCACAAACCATTTCTGAATTCGCAATAGTGAATTAGTATCAAAAGTAAGCTTGTGAGCAACGACGATCAAACCCGAACGACTCCGGTTGATTTATTAAATTTCTATATCTAGGTTATTTCCTACCCCGTGCAGCCGCAAGCAAGCGTAGAATGTTGTATCTTATTGAGTCCTATTTGATCCCAATCTGACATTCCACTGTGGAATGTTTCAGACCTGCATTCTAAGTTGTCGGCCGACTGACGACCTTGGAAATTTCCGGCACACATGAGTCAACTCAGAAACGAAGCGCCGCACGTGGGTGTCTGGAAGCAGCCCGCAGATCCGTACCTATGTATGGCAAGCTTTGTCATCCCGTAAAAGTTGGACACGGTTTTGCCCTCTCGGCTCCTCAGGCTTATATGCCGCCGCCTAAGCATGCCAACAATCACGATTGAGGTCTGAAAATGCGACATCCTGATGGGTTGTGCTGTGAACAGCTAATGAGATGTCGGATCTATTCCTTTACCTAAGAGTGAGTGGGTCTGCCTGGCTTTGTTGTCCTTTACGTCCAGCACTTCGTTTCTGAACATCTCCTCGGGTCGAGAACCTCGGCCCGGGATGCCGCATACTTAATAATTAAGCCTTTCTGGCACGTGCTTGTCACTCCGTGTTTCCATATCCGTCTAGGTATCGTGCTGGTATCGTCTTCTGAATCATCAACAGTTCGTGATCTGCGAACTAATCATATAGGCTTGGAATTGATGGTACAAGTTGAAAATTCTCTGGTAGGAAACGCAGATTAATTACGAGGTGAGTCAAATGCAGACAATAATAGATTTTCTGCTACCATTGGCATGAAGGAACGTGCAATGAGATAGTAGTATCGTTAACTCTAACACGTCAAGTAAAGCTAATCCTTAGCTACTAGTAGCACTTGGTTGGCCGCTAGACAGCCTACATGTCAGCTTGTGTGAGTCGAAAGTTGGAAGTTCCCAGTGACTGTTGTGCCAGGCATCATCATATGCATCACATTCAATGAGACTTGATATCGATTTTAAAACAAAGTACTTACGCGCGTTGGCAGTTTGAGTTGCAGTATGCGACTGAATCGCACTGTCCGCACACATAGTGGACGGCTATCTCGAGCTGGAGTTTCCTAAAGCATCGAGGATAGGCGCACTCCTGCCACTGGTAATCTTCCTTTTTCAGAGATTTCTCGAATTTCAACCATGTCGAAATCATGTTAGTCATATAACCTAGCTTGGGGTCGCCCTGGTCCAAATTCACTGATATCGCCTGGTGATGCGTCACGCAATGAGAGAGACTCTTAATCCATTCGATTTTCGAGTCGTAAAAAAGCTCGGGGGCGGAGTTCACCGAGTCGTTGATCGTACTCTCTAACAAAGACAATGTTTCAAGTATCGTTTTAATATCATTTGTAACCTCGAGTTCGTTTCCTGAGATCGTATTCTCATCGTTTGATTTGAAATGTCAACGACTATGCACATGCAGCTCACCTTCGCTCAGTGTCAATAGCATGATGCGTCCCGCAAGGGCGATTACTTCAACATCCGCAAGCATCTGCGTAAAGCTATACTGCTCGTCTGCTGTGGAAACACATTTGTTTCTAACATATCTGCTTCATAATTAGCGCTATCTAATGGGCAAGTTTATACAGTACACCCACCCGAGGTAGTAGAGACTAGTCCCACCGTACGACCTAATCACTGGGCACTCAGCAGCAGGAATCTGGCCTCCGGCTTCGAAGAGTCGCCACAGTATCGTTAAGGATGTACGGGTAACATCCATGTGCTCTTGCGCAGTTGCTGCAGGATTGAAGCCCAACATGTGAAGGACAAAACGGTTTAAAGTGGTCATAAAATAGATAGATGTGCCTTTAACTTCCAATGGATCCTGCCGCCAGGTAGGTAGCAGATCAACATATGCGCGTGAGATGGCACGGCTATCATCTGGACTAATAAAACGATCGAGCTCGTCAACCCCCACGACCTTGACTTTAATCGAGGGCATACATGCAAGCTGCAGAATTTGCTGGTCCTGGCAAGATCCGACAAGATACAGTCGAAAAGCAAGGTCTTGCAACATCATGCTGTTGCGAAGGGCACTACTCAAACACACAAAGGGTCACAAAGGGCAACGGACGTGAAGATTTTTACATTACTAACTCTTCCTCGTTTGAATCAACAGGCGCGAGCCTCAGGGCGACCACTAGTAGAAGAGTAGCTCCAGGAAGCAAACCACGTTGGCAGAGCATCAAGAATGAGTCTCGCGCCTTCCAAAGTAGAGCTGCAACGATAGTGGTATACATTTCTTCTAGGGGCTGGCTTCTGGCTGCAAGCCCATCGACCCGAAATTGGGCAAAGCTGTTACAGCATTCATCGAACAAAGCTGTGTTTCTCGTCATCTGAGCCAGTCTATCTAGAGCTCCAGCCGCTACCATGTTAGATATATCAGTCCAGCACGCATTTTGAGGCAATCTTGCGACAAGCGTGTCTATAGCATGACGCGTCCGTCCAAGAGCCGCAAGACAAGTGATGTGCAAGAGATGCCGGATACATAAGAAGCCATAATAGTACTTGAAAACCTATTGGGTATGGGATAGAGCTACCTTTAGCTAATCCGGAGCAAAAATGCAACCGTGATACAGCGCTTACGTTATGAAAGTCGTTGACCATGGCATATTTCCCGATGGTAATCATGATGTCATCTATCTTCATGTTGCCAGTCCCATAGACTCGTGGGTCACATCTACGTAGCGAAGACTCTATAAATGTGAGGGGCGGAACATCATATAGTCTCTTAAAGGCCTCAGTTTCGCTTTTTGAGACTTCCGAGATCTGAGGTTCGAAACTCCTCGTGGAGTATTCTTCAATTTCTAGGCCCCAGATGTGTTCCGTCATTAGAAAGCTATATTCGCTTTACTAGGGATATGTATTGGGGTGTTGATGATTGAGAGCAGAGAAGGGTAGGGCGGAGAACTACGGTAGCCACTCATCACCACGTGACTACCTTCAGATGATCACCTTGCCCTAGCAAGGTCTCTACGTGCCAAAATGATCCCACTAAAAATGCGAAAATTTATACCTATTTTTTCT